>BQNB010001244.1:2160-143515 GCA_026074375.1 Tanacetum coccineum
CTAGGAATTATAAGGCATAAACAGAAATATACTTCCCACTAATCAAATTAATCAATTAATAGATAATTAAAAACAAGACACAAATCATCATAGCGAGATTAAACATAAGGAACGGGGCAAGAATGATTTACCAGTCATGATGGATTGATTTGATCGGATTGAAACAGTAAAAAGTAATTTTTACCGAAAGATTTTAGGGTAAAATAAGTGGTAAGGAGGCTGCTTACGCCATAACCATATTCTTTTTATACCCTAGACATTTGTTACGCCATAACTGGATCGGCCCAGTTACGCCGTGATTGGGTTGTTTATTTGTTTCAAAAAAATTTAATTTAAAATTTGCCTGTTACGCCGTAACTCTTAGACATAGTTATGGCGTAATCGAAGTTTTAACACAAGGTATTTTTCGATTTTTCACATTCAAAGATATCAGAAATGGACAAAATTGATTTGACCAAGACAACAAGTAAAATACTTGACTTACTTTATTATAACAGAAATAAAAAGAAAACCTATCGGGCTGTCTCCCGAGTAGCACTTTTGTTTATTTAACGAGTCGTTAAGTTCAACTTTGTTGTGGCTACGTTGTTTCATTGTGGGAGATAAAGGTTCCCACGTCCATAAACCGTAAATTGGTCATTGTTTTGTAAATTGTGATCTTATCCTGTTTATTGTGACACATGCTTATGGAAAAAGAGATGATTAGTACGTAAAACATGATTTTTGTCTTAATTCATCAAATAAAACTACTCCCCAGCAGTGGCGCCAAAAAGTTGATGCGTTAATTGTTTTAAATAATTTTACAAGTTTTCAATTTATAAAACTCGTCTACCGATGTCTACACGCACTAACGGGTAGAGGTCCCGGTCGTGAATAGTGTAGGTTTGGTAAATTCGAGGTCGTTCCCAAGAGTAGTTTATTGATGAAGTAAGACGATTGAAAGACAAAGAAAGAGATTAAGCAATGATGTAAGGAAATAATAAGCTGGAAGAAAATGGTAGATAGAAGGTATACTATTCATGAGTTAAATTAAAATTATTATCTGAGGTAACACTAAATTTAGATAGCTATCATTTCTTAGTTTATGATCCCTAGGTGGAATGAACCTGCGAGGAGAATTGACCTATTCCTAGTTCATAGTGGTTAATTGTTAGCCTTAATTTTATATAAGTCGAACAAGAATGTTATCGGTCTTATTTGTCGTAATTAGTCTTGTTAAGTAATAGGCTAGTTAGGATTAATGGGCTTGGATTGTAATTTAATACTGTCTATGTTTCGGGCTCGAAGCCCAAGATAAGCCAAGCCCGGCCCAAGTTAGAAAGCCATACGCCATTATGAAGGCTTAAGGTATAAATATGACCCTCTCCACACATGGAGAGGGTGTTAGTTGCCATTTGTTGTGTGTGTAACCATACCAAACTCTCTCTTTCTCTCTAATCTAATCTTCCATCTTTTGTTTCTCTCTCTAGTTTCTCTCTCTACTTTTCTTCTTATTTTTGTGCTTATCATAGGTAGAGGTTAGCTTATTGTTATGTTTGGATCTTTTATATTTGGGATATCAAGTGGTATCACGAGCCTCAGGTGGATTTAGTGGTTGATTAGTGGTTGCTTATTTGAGCTTATTCGGCATATTATTTGTGGCTTCATATACTTTCATGGTTTGATTTCTTAATAATTTTAAAACTTATTTACATTCAGTTTATTTTTTTCTTCTTCTTTGTAACTTATTTCTTAAAAAAATTGGGTTACTATTTTTTTGGGCTGTTAAACATATACGACAATATGGGTTAAATCTCATTATCAAATCTTCCTAGCTTAATTTTAAATAATTTCCATAGCATATTTATGAAAACTCATTTTCGAAAACCAAGCCTCAAATCTTTCACTGTCACTCTTAAGTAGCTTATTCTAGTTTCTGTTTTCGAGCTTATTTATGGTTTCTTGTTGTTTCAAAAGCTAGAAACTTTCTTGGTTAAAAACTTAACTAGACTAATATCTTAGTGTATTTTCGTGGCTTATTTGTTCTAAACAGCCTTTTCAAGCTTATTTTCTAGATTACAGTCACGTTTTCTTCTTCATAGGCTATAAGGCATTTTTTTAGTTTAACAATAGAAGCTATACACCTTCATTACCAACTTAAAAAGTAGCTTATTTACGTGGTGGAAAAGAGCTTTTTTGAGTGCTTATCTTTCTTGGCTTATTTTAGTAGTCCATGGTTTGAACAAAGAGAAAGGATGATTTATGTTTTGGCTAAAAGACAAGAAGTATGTTTTGTTTGTTTTGGGCGAAGTATATGTTTGTATTTCAGGCGAAGTATACATTTTCATTTTAGGCGAAGTATGGCGAACTATACGTTTTCTTGTAGGTGGAGTATACGTTTTCTTGTAGGCGAACTATACATTTTCTTGTAGGCGAACTATACGTTTCACTATTGGGTGAAGTATACCTTTCAAGTTAGGCGAATTATACACTGAGGCTTAGGCGTAGTATACATTTTGTGAAAGGCGAATTATACGTGGCTGTTTAGGCGAAGTATACTTGTTTCTAACTCGTTTCAACGTGTTTCAGATTTTTTGGTTTCGAGCTTCGGTTATTCTCGTGTCTTCTAACGACTATCATTACGATCGCATTCTTTCAACGATCATCGGGGTGCGTTTATTTTTGGTCGATGATAACCACACGAGTCCGCGAAAGATAAACTGTAAACGGTCATGTTAAGCGAAGAAGAAGGCGTTTGAAATTTTATGCATGCTATTTTTTTAATATAGTTTTAAATTAAACTTTTACATTTTTAACTTTTAAGTTAAAAAAAATCTTACTTTAGCCCTTAGTTAAATTAATATTATTACTACTAATCCTACGTTTTAAAACATTTTCACTATTAACCTTAGTTTTTCAATAAGTGTCATCTTTAACCCTTAATAGATAGATATTCTTATTACTAGTCTTTTATTTTAAAACTATTTCAACCTCAGTCTTTAGATTTTAAAAATTTTCAACTTTAGACCCTTAGTTTTAATCATTTTCACCGTTCGTCCTTTTAGCATCAATCGTCAATTAAGCTTAAGTTCTTTAACGTCAACAACAATTTCACAACAATTCATCATTCTTTCACGATTTCTTCTTGATTTAGTAAAATCTCGTAAAAGATTATTCTTTTCATGGTTTAAGTCATAGAATTGTAAAATCCTGTTAAATCGAATTGATTCCAAAAACCACAACTCAATCACTTTACCTACTTAAGATCCGATATCCATTCACAACATCAAAATGTCAAATACCAATTTACCCACTCAAACATCAAGTGTTCTTCACAATGACACTGTTTCTTCATGTTCAACTTCTAAAGTTCAAGAGAAGACACAACTTTTAAGAAGTAGATGCATGAACAGTCTTAGAGAAGTCAAGTCACAATTTAAGTTTCTCTCAGAAACTTTACAAGATTTTGGTACCATGCATATCTTCAAGAGAACATTCTCTCAAGACTTGAATTTACTAGAACAACATCTTACTAAAGATATACTTTCTCAGACTGATTGCAATACTACTTTGACAAAACTCAGAACAAAGTTTAAAAATGCTTTCAATTCAGAATTCGAAGAATGTATGCAAAAATATACAAGATTTAATGCTCAATCCTTCCTAGATGCAATGATCTGTAACATGGATTCCATTAGGAAATACATGCTTGAGATAATTCTTCATCAACAACGGACTCCGCAATTGTTGACACAAAAGAAGTTGATGCAGACATAAGAAGATCATTCAAATATAGTTTAAGAATTGAATGATGATTCATTGAAAGTTGATTTAGTTTTCATACAAAACACTTGTTCTGAGAAAGAAGACAGTAATTCAGAGACTACATCCAACAAATCAGTAAAGGAAAGTAGCTTGAATTCTGAAACAAAAAATATGCAAGAAATAAAATATAAAATGTCAAAAGCAAAAGAGAGATGCATGACATATTTTTGTTCTTTTCATTCACACCTTCAGGTTCTTTCTAAAGAAGACTTAAAAGGCACTCGTATCGAACATGGATTCAAACGGGCATTCATGTCACTCTTTGGTCAAGATAATGAGACTTTCACAAGTATGATGCTTCTCAACATAGATCAACTACAAAAGCAACTTGAAAAAGATGAATTTCAAGAAGATGGATCCATGGCAGCCTTTTGGGTGATCAACAGATAGTTTCAGCAATTCATTGATTCAAAGTTTACTTTGGATTATGATAGTCAAATGACAGACAAGTACTTTGTTGAATATACTAGAATCGAGGTTAAACAATTCAGAGACACATTACTTTAACTCATGGGTAATGTT
Source organism: Tanacetum coccineum (assembly GCA_026074375.1). Classification (NCBI taxonomy): domain Eukaryota; kingdom Viridiplantae; phylum Streptophyta; class Magnoliopsida; order Asterales; family Asteraceae; genus Tanacetum; species Tanacetum coccineum. The sequence continues at coordinate 6,487 of BQNB010001244.1, forward strand.
AAGAAGTCTGTTGCTGAAAGAACACGTCATCAAAGACAGTATGATAGACGGCTGAATAAAAGACAGATGCAGACGCAAAAGAGTAAGATTGATACAGGTAAAGCAGTAGATGCTGATTTAGTCGTCACAAAGCAGTGGAACAAAATCAGAAGTGCAAGATGACCGCAGCAAGTCAGGGAATGATACATATGCTGATGATGCAGATATCAGACCTATATATGATGAAAAGCTAATGGTTGAGGTACAATTCTTTGCAATAGGACAACAACAAACTGAGCAACTTGAAATCAGTCATGAAGGTAGGGTTGACCAGTATCCAGAAAAATGTCAAGTTCAAAGTCCTATGCTTGATTCAACACTTGATAACCAGAAAACTGAATACTCAAAACAATCACTCGAGTCTGAAAATATTTTACTCGAAAAGACCGTTGCCCAATTTTAAAAAGATTTTTCAAGAATGGAAGCACATTGTATTGCTCTTGAACTTAAATATCTAGAAATAGTTCTAAGAACATGCCAAGATTTAGTTCAAATGACATGGTTCATAATTACTATTTTAGATAAAGCTAGGAAAAAGACACAAGAAAGAGATAGGAACTCAAAAACTAGTGTGATGCCTTCTGCTAGATTTCAAAGCACTGCTGATGGTAGCAAACCAAAACCTAGGAGCACTAATCACTCAACTAGGAGTTTGCCTGTATCTAAGAGTAGTTACGTAACGATAACGGCTATGCCCAAAGCAGATCACTCTAAGAATTCTAGTTCTTTTTCTGACTCCAAACACTTTGTTTGCTCAACTTGTCAAAAGTGTGTCTTTAATGCAAATCATGATGCGTGTATAACAAAATTGCTAAAAGAAGTGAATTCTCATGCTAAGATTTAATCCAACAAGACTAGAAACAATAATAAACCCGTAAAATAGAAAAAGTCATACTCAGAAACCTGTAAGGCATATCTTCAGAGGACATATATTTTCTCCTAATAAGACTTCCGCTGTATATGAGAAAACATCTCCTAGATCTGATCTTAGGTGGAAACCCACGGGTAGAATTTTCAAAACTATTGGTCTTAGGTGGGTTCCTACGGGAAAGATACTCGCTTCTTGTACAAGAAAGGATGATAGTGAACCCACACATGGTTCAAATGTAGATATCCCTAACATTGATGAAAGCAAACAAACTCTAGATTTAAGTGCAGGTACATCAATCAATGTTCAGAAGGAACAAAGTTTTGATTTAAGTGCAGGTACATCAAACAGTGTTAAGCCAGATAATCTCAGAGTGTGGTTGCTGAAAAAGCTGATATCTCAAAAACCAATGTTGAAGTGGATTCAAAACCGATCAACAAAATGACGTTTGAACACAACAGCTCAAGCCTGAAACCTCAATGTCAAATGGTGTTTGAACAAATCGGTTCAAGCCTCACTCCACAACGTCAAAAAAAGTTCCTTCAATATATATGATAGTTATTGTTAGAAACGATAAAAAGTGTTAATTATTATTAGGAATTGGTCTTAGTTTAATTTATAGTTTTATTAGTAGTTTTGATGTAATAAAGTCTATCTTAGTAAAGTTGACCAATGTTTGACTAAGTGTAGGGAAAATAGAATAGTTTTGTAATAAGTATATATACTTATCTTGGAGGAGTATATATACATGTCTTATCTTTGTAACACTCACTTCTCCCTCCCATTTCTAATTTTCTCTTTTGAAATGAAAATTTAAAAAATGATGAAAATACTCTCTAGCCCCTCTCCTTTATTCATATAGCTTTCGTATGATATCTACTTAGAAAACATAGCATCTAACAAGTGATATCTATCACCGGGAGAGATCTAGTGTGGTTTTCGTGATCAAATCGAGCCTAATTGCAAGAATTTCGATCGATCTAGCTTTCGTAAGGATGAATAGTAGCTTTCGTATGGTTTAGTTTTATGATTTGATATGTTTTTGATCTTAAAACACAATATATTAGCTTTCGTAACTATCAAATTGTAGAAGTAATACCTCGTTTAGGGAAATTACAAGTTTTTTTGAGCTCAAATTGATCGAAAAAATGGATTTGATAGGTTTCGTAAACAAGAAAATAGGTTTCGGTAACTGTTTTTAGGCGGGAAATTACTTTCGTAGTACAATTTTAAGCTTTCATAAGGTAGAAATCTTTCGTAAACTGTCATACGTAAGTCATTTCTTAGCTTTCGTAACATAGAATTACTTTCGTAACGATTAATCTATTTTTCGTAACATAGAAACTTGTTAGTTTGAATGGATAACGTTGAGTTTATCATTTTAAACTGTTAAAGATCAAATTCGTAAGTTTTCTTAGGGTTCGTAGCTACGAATTCACGAAAGTAAGGATTTTTTTTGTTATTTTACGAAAGTAGAGTTTCTTTGGGAATTACGAAAATAGGTTTCGTATAATTGAGCTTTCGGTAACCGTTGGGACAATTTTTTCATTCCATATGTCAAGTTTTAGTAAATATTGGTTATTCCCATCATATACTGTTAAAGGGGATCTAGTTGGAAATTAACTGAATCTTGCAATATCGTGGTATATTTTTTCCCCATGGAATTTTCATGTCCAAATTTTAATCAATTGGTATCTAAAATACTAAGGTTTGATTTACTTTAAGATAATGGAGAAAATGTGATTTAAATTTGTTATAGACGATTGTGATCTGTAAGACTATAATGTGGCAATCTTCCTTCATGTGCTCTAAACAATTTCAAATCTCGGAGCACATGTGTAGAGGGAGTATTTCAAAATAACAATGTCAAAAAATGGTTTTATGGTTCGATCTCTATACCCAACAACCTATTAATTTCACGACGATTCTGAAGTCATAAGGTGGTTAGGTTAGGAATAAGTCCTATGTTCCAACCTAGAATCGGACTGGATTACCTCAAGGAACACTCCCATTGTTAGAAAATAGCAGTCATTAGGTTTGATTGGAGAAGAATGTAGTATAAGGGAAAATGCAGCACTTAAGATTGAGCTAACACTGGAACAATCAACAACAAGAGTGTTAAGTAATGAGTATTCTTGGTAAGCATTGTAAGGGTGTGAACGAATGAAAAAGAATGTAGGATTTTAAGGGTGATAAACAAGCAAGCCTCCTTACACCCTAGGCAAAAAAACCGGGTAATTACATAATCTATCGGGTTTCTTTTTCATAGATGACATTTGATACTAAAGAACGAAATCATGGACCAGTGATGCAAGCAAAACCCTTTCCCAGCCATTAGGGGATTTCTGCTCAAAAGAAACTTGTCTCATTTGTCACGGAGATTTCACATGTTTTTATGACATCTTACTCTGTGATTGTTGATATGAAAAGGTGGCAGTCTGGCTCCTAGCTCGATTACTAAACCAAAAAGTGCACAAATCGAGGGTTAGAGCTAGAAGAGATCAAATTATAAATTCATTAGGACACTATGTCAAAACTACACTTGTTGAAACACGATAAAGTTGACACGTTTGTCAACAAAGAGTTCCTACGCATTTTCCTTGAAGATTTTGCCAGAACATCCGAGTGATACTAAGTTTTCACGTAAAGATGGAAAATCTCTTGCTGGAGCCAACATCAAACAAGCTCTTGGTAGGTGACCTTGCAAGATTCAATATTAATCAAAACTTGTGTCAAAACGGGAAAGAAATGCATGGTGCGATTTCTATGTGAAATCAAACTTGTTTACAGTAAATGAATTGACGACTTTAATCTAGAAAGATAGTAACTATCTGGTCAACTATTTACCGTTGTTGTCTGCTTTGAGACGCTTTGGTAACGAGAACGACTAGTACAGCTGCGAAACCCTGTCAAGAAGATTCATATGAATTCTATCTGATCACAGGCAGTATTTATACTGATTAACGGGGAACCGTGGTTATTGCAACTGTATTCGACGAAGTGACAAAGATACTTTCGTCCATATATGTTGTTTATGACTAACCTTTTAAATGCATATTCAAACGTCGATGTTGCAATCATGTACCAGCGAAGCCGGATTCATTACCACATACTCATACTCAAGCTTTCAAAGTCAATCATTCAGCATCAAGATTGTTGATACTAAACTTCCTCAAAGATCATCAAAGTCAAATCAAGCATCGCATTTTGGGGAGATTGTTAGCCTTATGTTCATATAAGTCAAACAAGAATGCAACAAGTATGAGTATGTCGGTCAAGAGCACAAGTTGATTAAGAAAGTTAAATCAAGATGATATAAGTCAAGGAGATGATGCAAGATAAGGATCTCAAGAACTCAAAGTTAAAAGACAAAGGCTCAAGATCAAGATCACAAAGCATGAATGAACAAAGCCATTACAAACAAGAAAAGACAAAGACAAGACCAAATAAAGCAAAGCTCAAACGTCATATCTTCAACATTGGGAAAGATAAAGTCAAATCAAGGCAACCTCCTACAAGAATGTTATCGGTCGGACAAGAATGTCAACATAAAAGATCAAGTCCTTCACATCCTTAAAAGAAGAACTTAAAGAAGATCTCAACAACGGAGGAGTTTGAAAAAAAGGACCTCAATATTGGGGGAGATTGTTAGCCTTAATTTTATTAAGTCAATCAAGAATGTTATCGGTTTTATAAAGTTAAATTAGGTCCTGTTAAGTAATTGGCTAGTCGGGTATTAACGGGCTTGGAATGTAATCTAATATTATCCATGTATCGGGCTCAAAGCCTAAGTTAAGCCAAGCCCGGCCCATTAAGTAAGCCCATGTGCCAAGTAAAAGGCTAAGGGTATAAAAAAAACCTCTGCACACATGGAGAGGGTGTCGGTTACATTGGCTTCATTTGTTGTATGTGTAACTTACCAAAACTCTCTCTTCTAATCTAATATTCTACCATTTCATTTCCTATCTTTCTTCTTCTTATTTTTGGCTTATTGTAGCTTATTAGGTTTGCTTATTGTGTTGTGATATGGATTAGTTATTAGGATAACACTATATGAGAATGAAATGATGCATATGAGTTTGTAAAAGGATTTGTATTATTGTTGTAAAGGTTTTGTATCATTGTTTGTGTGGTGGTTGATAAGTTTGAATCGATGAACTTATGTCAAAGTACAATATATATACATATATGTATTATATAAGGAAATTAATAGAAAATCCAGGACTAAATAAGAAGGTAAGTAAATAAGAAATAATTAAACGAGGAGTAAACAAGAAATAAATAAATGAGAAATAAATAGATAAGAAATAAATGTATAAGAAATAAATGAATACGAAATAAATAAATAAGAATTAAACATGTTTTGGCAATTTACCATATAACCCAAGTTAATCAGATAAGATGTTCTCAATATAAGAGTTAACAATGTTTTAGACACACATATTAAATAAAAGAAGTTTTATATAAAACTATATTTTTCGTCTTTTAGTCAGATATTACAATAATATTTTATTATTCTGTCTTTTTGCCGGGTTTTTAAAAATAACTAGTATTATGTATAAGTTTGTAATTTAGTTTATTTATTTAGTTCAAATATAATGTTTAAAATAATGTGATTTCATCTTTTTGTCGGGTTTTAATTTTTTTTTTCAAGGATGTAAGTAAAAATGGATTTATTGACAAATGTTACATGGTGACTACTCTCAGCATGGCATAGTCCTTCCTGAATTATACATAGGTGATCAGGCTATGTATATTTGAGGGCTAACGATGCGATGCTCATTTTCGTCAAAATTGTGTTATGTATAAAGAAGTATCAAAGAGTTTTATAAGATGACAAAATGATTCACAAGGTGGATGCAAGGTTGTTGATAGGATGACAATAAAATGGTTTGCGAGAAATCGTATGATGGTTTTCAAGACGATAGCTAAATGACTTATGAGTTGATAATAAAATAATTTATGTGATGAGAAATGGTTTCATAAGGTAAGAACAAGATACTTCATAAAGTGGTAGTAACGTAGTTTTTAAGATGATTGCAAAATAGTATATAAGATGTCAAGAAGGTAATTTATAAGGTATTTGTGAAATGATTGAGAATAGTTTATAAAATGTTAGTTTATTGAACGATTGGTAAGATAATTTGTCAACGATAGTAAGATGGTTTATAAAATGATAGTTTATCAATCGATAGTAAGGTAGTTTGTTAATGACATCGACTTTGTTTATGAGACAATACTAAAATTGTTCATGAGGTGGTATCAAAATAAACTTCGAAGGAATCACGTGTCAGTTCATAATGTAATAGTAAGGAGTATATGTTGTGATAACAAATTGTTTACGAATCTATAACAAAATAGTTTTAAAAAAATTGCCCATGAAACAGTTTATGAGAGACAACGAAATAGTTTATTGTGTGACAGTGATACGTTTCATAAAATCATAATGTTTTAGTAAGCGGTTTGCATGGATAATAGAGAGTTGAAATAAAATTGACGAAGTTTTCATAATACCATAATTTGATAGATAATTGGGTTCATTGTTTCTTCCTACCAAAAGACTACATGTTTTCTTAATACTACAAATCTCCAATACAAGCTAGTACATAAATCCCGAAGCAGGATATCTATGAGTGCCGTCCGAACTGACTGGTCACGAGCTCCTTGAGTTTCCTAAATTCCTCTCGGTCCTGACGTTGGGACTCTTAAACCGCAACCAACTGCTGCTCAATCTTAACACGAGCCTGTCTCTCATGGTTACGAGTAATCTTCTCGATTGCCTCCGTAGTCTTAATCCTAGCACGTAATGAAGCATTTTCTGCCTCAGCAATGTCTGCCCTAAATCTCAGAGCCGTCAGCTCCTCCTGTATGGGCACTCCTAATAAATGCTCTTGTATGCCTCGTATAGCCTCCCCGTGTTGGGCTTGTGTCCTCATAATGGCCGCTGCAGGAAAAGCAACTGCAGCGACAGGCTCTGGGTGAATGACATCTACCCGGATATCGATCGGGTCCCCAAGATTCTCCTCAGCAGAGACGGGAATAGTGGATGCAGCCATAACCTGCACAAGCAAAAGTTTATATAAATCGTCTTTATATGAAACCATGCAGGATGCGTGCACTATGAAAGGTACACACGATGATGCATGGTGAATGCATATGTACACATTGGCCAGTGATGGACAATTGCGACATGGAGAATTAGAATGCATCATGGTTTGAAATGGACGTGGTATGTATGATTGGATGGTATACAATGAATGTATTATGAATGAATGATGGTATTTATTCATATAAAGATAGGATTAAATGTTTAGGACTTATCGAGTTTTATAGCTATACTTTGTCTTTAAGAATGTTCTTGTTTTATATAAATAATTCTTATATAAATAAGTGTAATCTAGAATACCAAGGAAAGTGTAAGTGTATATAGTACTATATTATATAATAATATATATATATATATATATATATATATATAAGACCAATAATAATATACTTAATATATTATAAACACGTATGTGAACCATGCAGCATCTAGTATACCTAACTAATGCAACAAGTAATGTATGAATGAATGGCCCATGAAAATCCCTTTGTATGATGCAATGTTTGAAAACGGTTATAGTCCAAGTAAAAATATTTGACTTGGTTCTCTATAACCTTGGCTCTGGTACCAATCTGTAACACCCCCAAAATGGGTCGCAGCGGAATATGGGTATGGGAGGCGTTACTTCATAATACAACAGCACAAGATACAAGAGAACGACCTCTAAATGTGTCGTTTGAAAAGTAATCTCGTTGATTTCTTTGAAATTGATATAACATTTGTCCCATAATTACATCACAATGAAAAGCTTGAAAATAACCCAACGAGATTTGATCATTTGAATGTAAGTAGAAATCCATAAATAAAATCTTGTCAATTTTAGACTCCATTGCACATCAAGTAAGCCATGCATCTAATTCACCTGAGAAAAACATGCTTAAAAGTGTCAACATTAAAGTTGGTGAGTTCATAGAGTTTTGTAAGTATAAACGTAAATGTTGAAATCCAAAGATTTAAAAAGTATGTATGACCATTTCAATCCTTTTAATAATCGCCAAAAATGTAAGGATAAATGTAGAACCGAAAGAGTTTAGTGTTTATTGCTTCACCGCAGTATAATGAAATGTGTTCAGTAATCAGTAATGTTCAACAAGATAGTGTGGACAGTGATTTCGTTAATTTTCCAAAATGTATGGGTCTACTATAACAGATACAACACCACATAAATAGTATCTACTGTTGCGCTAAGCTCATGACACTGAAGCTCGACATCTATGTATGCAATTTAATGCAAATAAAGGCCCGTGTAGATGTTCAAACCCGTAACATCCAAATTGTTCTGACATGTATGCATTCGTGTTTCAGTACTGTTGAAACTAGTGAGGGCTACTCACCCGAACATGGATGTCAATCCTAAATAGATCTATTTATACACTCGCGCTCCCTCAACCGGTCCTCCGGTCAAGAATTTAACAGTTCATGATAATGGGCAATAGTGGGTTTAGCTACTTAGGCAAACACGTAAACAGGAAATGATAACTGAAAACACTTGTGTCCAAAAATAAAGTAACCATCATATTCGTAAAAACTTTGAGTACTTAAATCCATAAGTAGAAAGAGTATGATATAAATCAAGTAATTGAGTTTGTAATGAGTATGTAAGCAATTTCGTAAACGTGTATGCAGATGAGTATGTAACGATGTATGAAAACAAGTTTGTAATCAACCATCTAATGGTGTCTGTAATGAGTTGCGAAATCAAGTATGTAAACCAAGTGTGTAGAATAGTATGTAAAAGATGTTGTAAATGAGTATGTAAACAAGTTGTATTGAGCATATATTCTCCCCCGTGATTTGTAAAGTAACTGTAAAACAAATGAAAGAGGGGCTATAAACTCACCGTAAGTAAATGATTGATTATCTAATTCAAATAAGTGAATCGTCTCGGCAATCCAAATGCAACCTAATTATTTATAGGTCGTATGAGTATAATGTACTTTATATGAATAAAACATCACATGTTATATAGTTACACCACCACCTACTAGTTTTTATTAGATCTTTAACGGTTGAAACAATTAAACCGTACTTTGTTAAATAAAAGCATATGTACTTGTACCCGTAAAGAAAGTATTATTTTTTATTTACTAATGTATCATTTGTAAAAACATATGATTTAATGTTTTTATTAATTACATAATGATATTTCATTATTAATTTAATTGTTTTATAAAAATAATGTATAAAAGTAAAATTAGTGCGCGCGATTTTAAAACCTCATATCTTTATCGTTTTGTCTCCGTTTTATACGTTTCTTATGTCCATGACTTCATGTTGAGAAAATCTATCAAAATATCATATTTATAAAAATTAAAACTCTGATTAACAGTAACATTTACTGTTCATAACAGTTCATAAAAACTGTGTTTATGTAATTAATTATATATAAATTATAAAATACATAACTTGTTCATTTTAATTTCGTTTCTCGAGTTTCTTATGTCCTTGGATTCGTCATGAAGAGTGCTATGTTTATAAAACATTTATTTTTATAGATCATATCAGAGACAGAAAGTATTTATATAAAATAACTTTTATAAAATCACTTTTATACGATTAATTAACGTAAATTCGTAAATGTCATATCTTCTTCGTTATAAATCCGTTTTTCGAGTTCATTACATGCGTACGATCCTTGTGAAGAGTATTAATTTAATAAAACATAAAATGTATGGGTTTAATGTCGAATCCAAACAGTAGGTATTAAAAGTTAATTAGGGTTTATGATTAATAAAACTAGTTTTATAATTACTTTCATTTAGGAACTTTGCACCATTATTTTACCAAGTATTATACCATATATCTTACATATATTAAGTCCTTTAAAAGTCCATAACACTTGACCAAATGGAATCCATGTCCTTGTGATCTTTTACACATCAACTTGTAAATAAACCTTCAACACCATTTAATTTGTAATTCATTCTTATAATTTATTTGACATTTATACCAAGCATGTACCTTTATTTAAAGTATTATTTTACCACATACAACATGAAATTCGATTTTAATAAGCTCTTAAATACCTTATATAACACAAAAATAATTCTAGGTGGTGTCTAACATATATAACAAGTATGTATATAAAAGATAATGAATGAATAAACATGAAATGCTTCAAATAGACCTTATAGAAGATGAGTAGGATGATGAACACAAGACAAAAACCCAAACCAAGCTTCTAAATCCAAAACCCTAATCAAGAAAACCCTAATCAAGAAAACCCTAGATATGTTTTCTTGATTTATCCTTGCTGAACCCAAATCCAAGCTTGCAAAAACCTTGAGTAACCTTAGATGATCTTAGGATGAGTGTTTGTATGCTTGGAATACTTGTAAAAGAAATTTATATCAAAACCCTAGCTCTATATTTTTTAGCCGTGGGTTATGAGCACCATATGGGGAGAGTATAAGAGTTTTTCTTGTATTTGAGGAGAGTAGGTGTTAGATATGATAAGCCTTGATTTATATAACAATTGGGAAAACCTAATACAACTTAAAAGGAAACCATGGACTTAAAATGGTTTAAGGTACATGAGAAAGAGCTCTCCTCCTTCCCATGCACCATGGCCAGCCTTTAGAGGGTCTAGGGTACACATGATGTGCCAATCTTTAGAAACTTGAGCCTTGTGTGTACTTGTGTAAGGTTTAACATGTGCAAAATAGGGGTTAGTGGGTATTTTGTGTTTATTTCTTGTGTAAACACCTATATTCGGCCATAAGGTGTTATAACATGATAAAATGAATAAATGTTTGTGTATTGGGTATAGAAGTGGGTATTTGTTTGAGTGTAGATGGGTAAAGGTGCTTCCGGGTATGCCCGGATGTAATTTATTACGAAACGTAAGCGTTTTATGTAACCATCAAAAATAAATTACAAAAAGTTATAAATTATACTCCTAATAATCATATAACACTTGCTTGATATAAACTTTAATTTGTTTGGTGTCTGTTTACGTTGAACGTTGATTTTTAGTTTACGCGATTTAACTATACGATGATAATTAAAAGCAAACGCGCAAAACTTCTAAAAATAAATAATGGAATAATTAATGTCGTAAATAACCTGAAAATGAGAAATGTTATAAAGACTTTTAATGAAGAAACTTAAAGATTTAGAAGATGAACATCAAGTTTAGGGGAGGCTAATTGGGATTAAATGACTTCAAGATGATTCTTAGAATTACTACTGCCCAGGTATATATTAGTGCTGTCAAGCATAACTTAGTACTATTAGAGATACTAATGAAAATTATGCTAAGTAGTTAGTACTGGTAGTATAAAAGTCAATACTTCTAGTTACTACTGTTAGTATATATTACTACTGTTAGTATTAAGTTACTGCTGCTAGTAGAAGTTAAGACTGCTCAGAGATGAAGACTGAAAATATACTAAGTAGTCACTACTGCTAGTATAAAAATTAGTACTACTAGTGTATGTTAGTACTACTAGAGTAAACTTCTAAGTAGTTAATGTTGCTTGTGCTCAGTTACAACTGCTGAGTGATTACAACTACTGGAAGGTTTATGCTGACAGAGATAAGATTAAAAGCTTATCAGAGAAGATATAAATATTGATTAGAGAACAAGAATACTTACGAAGATAAGTATTAGTTATTTGTAAAGAAGATATGTATAACTTATTTGTTTAAGAGATTATGTTTGTTTATAGAAAACATCATGATATGTTAGGAAAGTATTATAAGCCTTGTAGGACTCCTTGGTGTATAAAAGGAGGTCCTAGGGCATATTGTTAGATACATACATTCATATACGATTTAGATATTCATAGCTTCAAGGTTGTAAACCCTAGTACTAGACAGAGTACTTGTATTATTGATCTTAATAATATTGAAGCTTTTTGTTACATCTTTGTTCATTCATATTTAATATTACATTCATAATTCTTCTAAGTATTAAAGAGTAGATTCTGCATACTCTTTAATATACACACAAAGTTTTTACCATTGTTATTTTGGATTTATCCAAGGTAACATACTCTTTACAATCTAAAGAATAGATCTTAAGTTGGGATCAACAAGTGGTATCAGAGCTTGTGTTCTAAAACTTTAATCTAGAAGTAGGTGTTGTAGACTCTTATGATCTGTGAACGCCGTACACTTGGTCCCATACAAGTAGTGCCTCCAAATCTTTAGAGTAAACACCACTGCACCAAATTCCAAATCATGAGTAGTATAATTCTTCTCATGAATCTTCAACTGTCGTGATGCGTAAGCAATCACCTTCTCGTTTTGCATCAATACCGCACCCAATCCTTTATGCGACGCATCGCAATAAACAATGAAGTTCTCAGCTCCTTGAGGGATAGTTAAGATAGGTGCGACCGCACAGGGCTTCAAAAATTTTAGGGGCCCCAAAATTTTCCCCTTTAACAATATGTTAAAATTTGGATAACTAATTTGTTATAAAAATGACATTTTATACATAACATTTCTTCTCGAAAGATTTCATTATGTAATTTCTGCACAGGGCCCTAAAAAATTTCAGCAATTTAGAGACGGCCCTGATAATCAGCTTAGGTCGTTGTTCATCTGGATATGATTAAAGGTGATTTAGGGGTATCTTGAGCTTAAGATATGCTAAGATAAGAAAATCGTTAGTCTCACCGTGAGAGGGGGCTCCCACGATCAACATCGGGGGTGATAATCAGTAAATGATATGATGAGGATTTTAAGATAAAGATCGAGAGAGGTTTAGTATAGTGTTCAAGTGTTGTGTGTAAAAATGTAGCAATTCGTATTTTTCAAGGCATTATTTTACCTCGTACTTTTACTATTCTATTTTAATTTTTCATAAAATTAACTTTTACGGGTAACCGGATAGGTTATCCCGCGTATGTAGTAAAAAGTGCATTAAATATTAACTCGACTCTAGACTAAAATTAGTCTTCGTGCTCTATGCATTTTTATCATTTTACATATGTGCTTTATATTTGTATTTTTGATTTTTCACTTTTACGTATACCCTTCATGTTTTGCATTCTAGCTCTTGCAATGCACCACCTTTGCACCATTAACCTTTTGTGTACTACACTTAACAAATTTAACTAACAAAATTTTGTGTGTGACACACCTCATGGGACACTTGTCCCATGAGTATATTATCACAACCCTAAAATCTGACTGCAGCGGAACGGTAACCATTGGGGTGCGACGTCACGGCACAAAAATCAAGTGATAGGAAACGACCTCGAAAGAGACGTTTTTAAACAAGTTTTCATTCGATGCTTTATAAAATATCAGAGTTACAAGAATGGTCCCAACAGTTTTCAAAATGATAATTCAGTTCAAAACATACATAAGTTTAACCAAACAACATAGTTTTCAAAAGATGACATTAGTTTCATAAAATAAATTTGACAAGTTCGCATCAAATAAAAGATAACAGAATCCATCTTCATGATATCCCTGCGGCTCCCATCCAGCAATTCACACCTTAGGACCTGAGATTAAAATATGCTAAAAAGTCAACAAATTGTTGAGTGAATCCATAGGTTTATATAAGTAAATGGATGAACCACAAGATTTAAGTAAATGGTGACAATGAAACACATTCATGTCAAAGCAATTATTAATGCACTAAGCTCATGACACCGAAACCTTAACATGATTTTGCCCCAATAAAAATAGGGTATTCTACCAACAACCCCAAGAATCATCAAATGTTAAATGCGCCACATGGTTATCTAGAAACCATAAATTCGGATGGGGATCGTTAGTCCTGATAGATCTATCCACAACACTCACGCTTACTACAATAGCAACTAACGGTTCATGATAGACAGGGGACTTATGTAGCAGTGAAGGTACTTAGGCATTAATATCAGGCAATATCAGGATAGCATACGGTTTAAAAATACTTGCATTCAAAAGTTAAAGCATAGCATGTAATCTCCCCGAATTTAATAAAACAAGTGATAGAAAAAGGGGCTATGAAACTCACCTTATGCGAAAGAAAAAATCAACAATATAGATGCTGAAGTAAATCAAACACCTTAAGTGCAACCTAAAATAAATGGCGTAACTTAGCAAAATAAACAACTAACACTCACACAAATGAAAATGAAATAAAGAAAAAAATGTATAAAACATTTTTCTTTAACCAGAACAAGTATGGCATTGCGTCCTAAATTTATAGGTCAAAATTACTCAAAACATAAGTACTATTCTGAATTAATATTACTTCTAAGACATGTCTTAAGTTTATATCTTAACCAATAATTTCTACAAGTGCCCACATTAGTTTTACGTCAAACAATTTATTTATTTACCAAAATTCTAAAATTTACCCAACTTTGAAAGCGCATAATTCAAATTTTGTAATTGATAAAAATATGAGGTTTTCGAGTACAGAAAGCTTAATGAATCTATTTTCCAGAAATGTGGGGCCTACTGACCAAAACGTTTTAGACCCTGGGTGAAATTACTATTTTACCCTTCATAACAAGTGCATGTCATTTTCTAAAAATTATCGCTTCATCATTTTTAGTATATCTCCTAAACCGTACATTCGATGAGGATGAAACACACGGCAAAATTTAAGTTGACTCGATACCTAAAAGCTACAGTTTTACTAATTTGGGTGTTAGTATACAAATCTTTTGACTTATTATGGTTTCAAATTCAGAACGTGCAATTTGATTAGTTTTAGTAAAGTGGCGATATCTCACCCATCCAAAATAGTTATCATCCCATCCAAATGGCTATGTGTACCTAAGACATATACCTAGGTCACCATTAACTTTTCCAGAACTTCCCAAGCCAAAAATATTTCTTTACACACTAAACTATCTAGCATTTCAAAACTGTCCCAAAGAAAGTGTGGCTAATTTTTGTAGCTTACAAAAACAAACACATTTTGAAATCTATGGATGCTATTAAAGTGAGGCCAGTTGGAGGTGATACCTCTAAGTGTCTTCTACATGTATCATGATTTATTTTCTAAGAGTTTGCACAAATACATAAAGTTAAGCTCATTTTCCTAACACTAGGTCTTATTCGACTAGTTTTAGTAAATCGGTCGTATTTCACTCATCCGGAAGAGATACGACTCTATCCAAAGAACCACATGGACCTAAGACCTAGACCTATGTTTTTATCAAATTTCCCAGGGGTCTCATTATCAAAATATTTCTAAAACAACCTATTTAGCTACTGATCTAAAAACAGTCCCTAAAACCTCTACAAAACCAATCCAAACATCATTTTAATTCCTCTAAACCTCTATACAATGTCATACTTAATTGTTTAAAACATTTATAAACAAAAAACTCATAAATTTCCAGAATCAAACTTCAAAATGCATGGTCCAAAATCAAAAGAAAAATCAAGAATCAAAAGTTAAACTTACTAGAGGATGATTAAAGCAAGTGAATCAAACACAAACAAGCCTTTTCTTTTTCTTGCTTATACACGAACCAACAAACAACCCAAATCAACAAAACCCTTTCTTCTAACCTTCAAAATACTTTTACCAAAATTCTCATATAAAATCCTAATCAAGACTTGCAATAAAATCACCAATAAAATGCCCTAATCTTTTATTTAAGTCTTCAAACTTCTCAAGGATTACTATATGGATGATGTGGTGTATAAAATGAGTAGGAAATTTTTATGGAGATGGTGGTGGTGGTGGTAAGGTGTACGGAAGCCAACAAGGATGGAGAATAAGGAGTTGGATGTTTTTTTTAGTTTAATAGATTTGCATGTGAAATGAAAATGATTAAGTTTTATGAGAAAATAAAATGAATAGAGTGTGTGTGTGGTTATAGGTAACAGGCCATGGGGGAGGGGGGGGTTATAGGGTTTATTGTATTTTTTTATTTGTGTATATATTTGTGTGAAAAGTGAAGGTATATATATATAAAAAAAAGTAAAGGCTTAAGGTTAATAGTAAAGTTTAGCAAAGTTTGGCGAAAACACGAAGAAAACCAAAAATGTTAAAATAAAGATTATAAAACTTCGGGGTGAACAATGAAAATATTAAACTACGATAAACACGTAGACGGAATAAAATCTTACACACGGCTCAAGCTTATCTAGGAGCACGAAATTTGCCGAATCGCATAAAAGTAAAAGTGAAAATTTACTTAAGAGTAAAAATAGAAATAAAATAGGATTTAATTATTTACCTTAATTTACGGAACATTACATATATCATGTGAAAACTAGAAGGGGGGGGGGGTTGAATAGTTTTCACAATTAGAATTTTAACTTTTATTTTCACTTATTCATTTTCACAAGTGTATTTAGTTTTGTTTAATGTGATGTAATATATTTAAAATGAAGTGATGCAAGCAACAATGTAAAGGATATATGAGACAGTTATTTATAGTGGTTCGGCTACAAGGACTCCTTCCTTGCCCTACTCCACTCCCCGAGTCACCTACTCGAGAGTTCGAATACACTAATCACCAAAACTACTTTAACCGACGAAGAAGCCACACAACGTTACTTAATTATTTTCACGATGCTAAGTTGAACATCGGGTTCCACATATTAGAACCATTCACCATTCGCCACTTCCACATTACAACACCCTTTATTCAAATCCTAAACCCTTCGTCACATCACCAATGCTTGTCCTCTACTAGGTACCAAACATACACATATATATTGTTTTTTTACATCAATGTCACCAAACCAAATCTAGACATTTCTAAGATATTTTGTTTGAAGATTAGAGACAAGATAAAGAAGAACTTGAGACATAGAAGTCTGTCACAAGATGGAAGATAGATCCAAGCTTCTAGAGATTTTGACGAGCTTGTACATAGAGGACCTTTAGATGTCGTCATGACAATGTCATTAAGGATCTACAAGAAGCATTATAGTAGAGTGGAGAAGATTAGTGGCAACTTGATTTAAATAGAAGAAAAGAGTTAGAAAGGCTAAATCCTTAAAACAAGTGAGAGGTAGACATAGAAGATCAGATAAGAACTGATTTTTTTGAAAGAGAATTGTATTGTGAAGTCTATATAATCAAGAGAAATGAGTTGGTATTTATAGCCAAATATTTTACTGTTTGCCGGAACTGCCGGTGCTGTTTACCAAAGGCACCGGTATGTAAAGTTAAGAGCACCGGCAAACAGTACTCAAAAATACTTTTTGAATTTTAAACTAATATAATCATTTTACTGTTTGCCGGTTCTGTTTACCAAGGGCACCGGTATGTAAAGTTAAGAGTACCGGCAAACAGTACCCAAAAATAAGTTTTGACTTTTTAATATTTAAACTAGTATAATAATAGAGAGAATCTTTTGATCAGATTTTTTGAGTGGGAAAAAAATATTTTGTGTTTAGGGTAAAGTTTATGGAAAGAGTGTTTAAGATAATTTTTAGAAAATTGCAAGATAGATTTTGTGAATGAGAAGAATGTTGTTTTTGTAAAGTGTTTTGGTGTGTTAGAAAACTATTGGCTTAGAAATGTTTAGAGTTTGTTGTTTGATACGTTTATGTTTTGTTATTGACAAAACAAAGTGAGATCGTAAAATATAAGGTAAACGTTTTTACGGTTTACTTTGTATTAACAATCTCCCCCTTTTTGTTGATGACAAAACATAAATTTATAAAGTAAAAACCAACAAAGTCTAAGCATTTCTAAATTGGAATTTTTACTTTCTTCTCCCCCTTTTTGTCGAAACAAAAAGAGTGTCGAAGAAAAACTAACACATAGAGAGAGAGGGGTTAGTCAATAAATAATGAGAAATGACGAAAGGGAAACTAAAATGTGAGCTCCCCCTTGACGAGGGTTCCCCCTAAAATGATATGCTACAAAAAGAGGTTAGTCAATAAATAATAATTGTTATTGGTTGACTTTTAGTGGGTCAAACATGTTGCTCCCCCTTAATGGGTGCATTCTTGGACAAGGTACCTGCACTTGATACTGTACTCAAAGAAGATTTAGTAGTAATAAGAAAGAGAATGTGATTGGGACATTTCAGAGTGGCCGGTGCTTGCCGGTGCTGTCCATAAATGGCACCGGCTTGTTATCGGACAACACCGGCTGACCTGAAAGAAGTCAGCACAGACCAAGAATTTTGGCGGGAGCCAAACTTATTCAAATTTTAATCATATTCCACACAATTCACATGTGATAAATAACACAAGAAAGATTTAAATAGACATAATAAGAACAATCAAGTAAAACAACCATCATAAGTTATTATAATCATGAAATTTTATAAGAATTACAAAACATGAAGTAAAAGGAAAATTGACTTAGTGCCAATCTAAAACTAAAATCATGCTTTGGAAATCCCTTAATATGACTAAACCTTAATCATTCTTAGACCTAGTGATCGTCCTTAGGCAACCAGTTTGAAATGTGGTTAAGGCGTTCCAAAAGATGGTTTAGCATAAACCTAGTTTCAATTTGGAAATTATTTATGATGTGCTCGGTCTTTTGGCAATGTGGGCAAGTGTGATTAAGAGGTTGTGATGGTTGTTCAAACCAAAGACTTTGGTCAAGAGGTCCAAAGACATTTGGTGGTAGGAATGATGGACCATAAAGGGGTGTTTGGATGGGAGTAGAAGTTGGATAGAAAGGTGGTGGTATTTGGATGTGAGTGATGGAAGTAGGGGGAATGAGACTATCTTGCACATGTTGTGCATTGTTGATAGCCTCTTGAATGTTTTGGTGGTATGCTTGGAGATTGTGAATTTTTTGTTGGATAATTTCCCTTTCCACGGAAGGATTGGATTGAGCATTGACTTGGTGAGAGTTTGGGTTAAGTGAAGGGATAGTTGGCTCAGCGGGAGCTTCATTTTGAGATGGTTGAGGAAGGTTTTGTGTTAGAGATTGAGGAGGTGGGTTCGTTGGTCGTGGTGGAGCATCATTCAAAGAGGAAAGAAAGGGATGAGGGTCATTGGGGGTGTTTGGTGAAGTGGTGAAGACAAGAGCTCTTGGAACCAAAGGAGATGCAAATGGCTCTACCATGTTTGGTATAGGTGGTGGAATTATGAGAGCAAGGGTGGTGTCGATTGTGGTATGGAGTTGTTGTGGTGAGTCCTCATTGGAAGTAAGGTCAATGTAGGTGACTTTTGGAGCCTTTTTGGGTGGATTTTGAGTAGAGGAGCAAGCACTTGAGGCCATTGTTGTCTTTAAATGTGAGAATAGGATGTATAGAGAAGATTTGCAGGTTGTGAGAGGTGAGGAAGATGTTTCTCAAGCCCTTAATTTATAATCAAAATCCATGCAAAACAATAAATGCTTAAACCACTACTTTTTCACTAAACATAATCATTATAACCCATTTTAAGGTCAAACAAGGCAAAACCAACTACCTAGCAGTAATGAGGCAAGTCTAATGAGCATGTTTATGGCTTTGGTTTGATAAGTTGGAACCTCAAAAATGGCAAAACGCCTACTGTAGAACCGGCTGGCCGGTGCCTTTGGCCAAACAGCACCGGCTTGCTGCAAAGAGCACCGGCCAGTGCAGAAGATGAACAAAATTTGCCAAGTTTTGGTATTCTTAATCTAGACATTAGTGAGAATATGTAGGAAGCTAATGTTCTTAATTCTAAGCATGATTAGGGAGAGTTAAGCCTATTCTTATTTTGCTAGACCTAAAAGTGAAAGCTATCCAAACGCCCCTTAAACGAAAGCTAGGATTTTTGCCCACGCCATTTTACAACACATTTGCACATATAAACATATGTAGAAACTATGATAGAGGTAGAATGATGTAAAGGACATCCAAAGATAGTCATAAGTTATTTACATACGAAAGTATCCAAACGTCCTCTTAATACTAATGAGGACGGAAATGATTCAAACACAGTTTTTCAAGACATTGTACCAAACCATACATGATTCGAAATAGTTTTAGGAACATACCAAAACATAAAGTGTTTTTCCGGACATTACTCCTTACTTTTTCTTGCAAAGGAAATGGAAGAGACACTTGAACAACCCCTTGGTTTGCTTGAATTCCGGTGACTCTCCTCCTTGGATGGGTGGAAGTTGGTTGAGATAGGCCATGGGGTCAAGAGTGTAGTTGTCAATGGGATCACCACTTGGGTTGGTACTAGTTCCTTGATTAGGAGGTGATTGGGAAGAACCGGAAGAGTTAGAAGGAGTTGGAGTTGGAAGACGTGGTCTTTTACCTTTAGTCTTGATGCGGTTTTTCCTTTTGTTTGAAAGGGGAATCATCACATGATCCACAAGATTAAACTCGTTTGGCAAAGGATGTGGGTGATTGATTTGAACATGCTTGAAGAGTCGAGTGAGGAGCATGGCATATGGAAGAGTCATTTGACTACTTTGAGTCACGCTCATCATTCGGTGGACGATGTAGTATGCGAGGTTGAAACGTTTGCCGATGGAGAGACAATAAAGCATGTAGCAAAGAGACACGTTTGGATGATCTTTGTGACCGGTGAGACAAATGACATTTTCATTGAGAATGAGGTACCATTTGTTGAAGGTATCCTTGAACTCGGTGTTGAGCATTTGAAATGGTTCGAGGGTTTCATTGTCACCTTTGATTTTTTGGAGAATTGGTTCGGGTCTTTCTTTGAATAATGCGTCGCGAACCAAGGATGGTTCTTCGGTAGGATGGGGATAAAGATTGGGATGAGGATCAAGGCTTCTTTGAAGGGACGAGATGGACTACTCGTGAGAGTATAGACATACATCCTCACAAGGGATTATAAGGATTTGAGCAAAATTCTCAAGAGTGAGAATGGTTTTGACATTGTCAATAGTGAACCTCACGCAAATGGTTTCGTTACGGTTTCGAATGAGACAGAAACTCTTATAGAATTGAAGGACGAAGACGGGGCAAATTTGCTCGTCAATGTCAAGTAGACAATCAAAGCCTATGGCCCTAAAAGTGGGGCGAAGATTAGGTTCATCTTCGAGGAAGTCGGGGAGCACAACTCGACCCTCGTGAAATAGACGATAAACAAGGGATTTGTAGATGTCCCTTTCGTCACCGGTGAACCCACCGGTGCGGTTGTACAAAGGAATGTAGGAGGCGGTGTCATGGTGGTCCACATCACGAGTGTTAGGCATGGTGGACCTATTGAAAACATAAATTATAAAGGGTTTTAGGAAATTTTTATTTAAGAAATTTATAAGTTTTAACGGGTATTAACAATTCGACTTAGTTTGAATTAAAAACGTACATGGATTGTTTTCTTAGTCTTAATCCGAGTTAAAAATCAATTGTAGTTATCCTACATATCTAATTAGTTGGTTTAAGTGATTGTTGCATTTTAGGGTTCAAAAAAAATTAAGAATCATAAACTTGATTGATTAATATAGATCGTAAGAAAATAAGTGTTGATTAATACTTACAAAGTAGCACTTTGATAGAAGGGAGAAGGATTGGTCGAATGACTTCAGAAAATCGTCAATGGTGTTTCTTGGGAGTACAAAAATTTTAAAACAGTGAGAAGATAGAAAGGAAGAACAAGACGTTTTGTTCTGCAGTTGGCCGGTTCTTCCGGTGCTGTTCATAAAATGGCACCGGCTTGCATAATGAAGGGCACCGGAGAAGGACACAGATGAAAATTTATTATATATATATATATATATATATATATATATATATATATATATATATATATATATATATATATATATATATATATATATATATATATATATTTCAGTGATGTGACCCCTTTTATTTATTACCCTTTTTTTATATGAAAGTGGATTAAGATGTGTAAATACTTAAATTATCCTTGAGCGCGACGAGGCGATAATTTCTAGACGAAAAAGAGAGAAAAAAAGAATATGACTAATAGAAATTAAAATTCCATATATAAAGATTCGATGTACAACGAGATACATAAAATAGGAAATACAATGGTAATATAAAACGCGAGAATGAAAAACACATCACGGTCTGGGAGTTTGATCATGGGATAAAGGAGCATTGCGAGTGAGATGATGATCACGATCAAGACGGGACTAAGGATTTCCATTACGGCTTCCATGGTGCGCACCGGTTAGGGATTTGGAGGAGAAAATGGAAAGTTGTGAGTGAAATTTGAAATGGTGATTGAGTGGAAGAGGAGAGTAGTGGGGAGTTTTATAATTGGAGAAGGTGGCCGTTTGATTATGGGGAAAGGTGAGGATAGTTTTGAATTTTAAATAAGTGGTTTTTGTACCAAAAAAAAGTTTGTGACAGAGTATCGAGCACGAATTAGGAGGCAATGATTCAAGAGGAAGCAATATCCGGAAAGATATTATTTAATGCAAAATATATATGTCTATACATATTTATTATATATATATATATTCATATTTCATAATGGACATATATCACATGCTCAAAAATCACATAGACAAGATTTAAGAAGAGTTTTGTGTACCTTTTTAGATGCATTGCTGAAATAAAGACAAGCAAGAGGATAATATGTACGAGATCCCTTTAATTATGAAAATGAACAACAGAGAAAAGTATAAAAAAATTTAAGATGAAAGAAACATATTTTTGATACCATGGCTTGACATATTTGATATCTTATCAAATCGGATCATGAATCATCTAGATCATAGGTCTCTTTTTAAAAGAGATATGTCACTATACATAAAGTTGTAAACGTACTTGGCCTAAACCTTTCCGCAGCTTAATATGTATAGATTGATCGGCCATGAAGGTCGTTTTGAGAGGATACCTGATGTCAAAAAAAATATTATATTTTTTTATTTTATTTTTAAAACGCAAAAATAAGTTTAGAAAAGGTTGAGATCTAATATGGTTCAGCCCGAATTTACGATTATAAACCGTTTGATTAATGCCCAAAAACATAAGCCCAATATACTCATCAGACAGCCGGTGCTTTCAAAGAACTGAGCCGGTGCCCTTGGACAATGGCACCGGGGTTCCGGCGACCTGGATCAATTACGAATAAGAGTAGCAACATATCTTCCATTAGATCCATTTTACCTAAGCTTTAGAAGAACAACAAATATGTATAGAGAAATATTTGTGCATATGCAATATATTATTTAAAAAAAAATTAGTTTGGATTTTGAAGATTTGAAAAATACAGTATATTTTGAAATCTTCGGTAACCTGCTTTGGTACCAATTATGAAAACTAGAAGGGGAGGTTGAATAGTTTTCAAATTAGAATTTTAACTTTTATTTTCTCTTATTCATTTTCACAAGTGTATTTAGTTTTGTTTGATGTGATGTAATATATTTAAAATGAAGTGATGCAAGCAACAATGTAAAGGATATATGAGACAGTTATTTATAGTGGTTCGGCTACAAGGACTCCTTTCTTGCCCTACTCCATACTACCGAGTCAATCCCTACTCGAGAGTTTGAATACACTAATCACCAAAACTCCTTTAACCGGCGGAGAAGCCACACAACGTTACTTAATTATTTTCACGATGCTAAGTTGAACACCGGGTTCCACATATTAGAACCATTCACCATTCGCCACTTCCACATTACAACACCCTTTATTCAAATCCTAAACACTTCGTCACATCACCAATGCTTGTCCTCTACTAGGTACCAAACATACACATATATATTGTTTTTTTACATCAATGTCACCAAACCAAATCTAGACATTTCTAAGATATTTTGTTAGAAGATTAGAGACAAGATAAAGAGGAACTCGAGACATAGAAGTCTGTCACAATATGGAAGATAGATCCAAGCTTCTAGAGATTTTGACGAGCTTGTACATAGAGGACTTTTAGATGTCGTCACGACAATGTCATTAAGGATCTACAAGAAGCATTATAGTTGAGTGGAGAAGATTAGTGGCAACTTGATTTAAATAGAAGAAAAGAGTTAGAAAGGCTAAATCCTTAAAACAAGTGAGAGGTAGACATAGAAGATCAGATAAGAACTGATTTTTTTGAAAGAGAATTGTATTGTGAAGTCTATATAATCAAGAGAAATGAGTTGGTATTTATAGCCAAACATTTTACTGTTTGCCGGAACTGCCGGTGCTGTTTACCAAAGGCACCGGTATGTAAAGTTAAGAGCACCGACAAACAGTACTCAAAAATACATTTTGAATTTTAAACTAATATAATAATCAATTTACTGTTTGCCGGAACTGCCGGTTCTGTTTACCAAGGGCACCGGTATGTAAAGTTAAGAGTACCGGCAAACAGTACCCAAAAATAAGTTTTGACTTTTTAATATTTAAACTAGTATAATAATAGAGAGAATCTTTTGATCAGATTTTTTTGAGTGGGAAAAATAAAAAATATTTTGTGTTTAGGGTAAAGTTTATGGAAAGAGTGTTTAAGATAATTTTTAGAAAATTGCAAGATAGATTTTGTGAATGAGAAAAATGTTGTTTTTGTAAAGTGTTTTGGTGTGTTAGAAAACTATTAGCTTAGAAATGTTTAGAGTTTGTTGTTTGATACTTTTATGTTTTGTTATTGACAAAACAAAGTGAGATCGTAAAATATAAGGTAAATGTTTTTACGGTTTACTTTGTATTAACAATTTACATCTCCTTCCATCTCAAAATAATTGTCTTTTACACTATAATTTTCTTTTTTGGTTTATATGTATTAATTGTCATTAACTCATTATCCTGAAAAATGTAAATGAAAGATTCTCATCATAATAACACATTATTTACAACTCCTTCCATCCCAATATAATTATTCATATTGTCATTTTATGATATCTCAAAATAATTGCCCACTTTATATTTAAACTAATGGGAAAAGATTTTAATGAGTAAAGATAATATTTGATTAGTGAATAGTATAACCAATCGATTTTGTTAAAATTATATGCATTTTAAAAGTAAAAAATTATCTTAGAACAGAAGAAGTTTATCACATTTTCAGAAAACAACTTTTTGTGAATCATAACAATATTTATTACGTAGTGACTTTTATCTTCGTCTAGAAAAGTTAATAATGTATACAAGCCAGGGTTCTAAAAAGTGTGCCATAACGGTGTCAAAGCGCGATGTGTGACATCCACGTTACGAAAAACATCAAGGCGTTAGCTTTAGACGTGACGTGAGATGAGATGTGAAAAGGCGCCATAAAGCGCGTTAGGGCGTGAGGCATGACGGGTTTTTTGAATTCAACTCCGATAATTCTTTTTAAATGAATAAGATTATATATAAGGATAGTTTCTTAACTTTATTAATTATGTACAACGCTTTTTGTAAACTCGATATATATGAAATATGATATAAATATATAAATATTTTCATATTTTGTACCGACTTAAGTTACACATTAAAAACGCAACAGCTTCGCCATACCCGCTAAGACGTGAGGCTTGGTCATGCCTCCACACTAGAGGTGCACAGATGGGCTAAAGCCGGAGCCCGGGCTTAGCCCGTCCTGGAAAAAGTTCGGCCTGAAAAAAGCCCGGATTAAGCCTGGCTCGCCTTGACATGCCTAAATGGTCCTTATATTTTTCACCGAAGCCCAGTCCTAGTCCGGCCCGGGCTAAGCCCAAAGCCTAAAAAATCCTGCTAAAAATCCCGAAAGCCCGGGCTTTTGAAAAGCCCGCAAAAAAGCTCGAAGACCCAGGCTTTTTACAAAAAACAAGCCCGGTCTTTTCTAAAAGACAAAATATATTATGTGTTAATTTTATATACTAATATACAACAAAAAAATTACTTAGAACATTGTACGACGAAGATGAAGAGTATTAAACAAACAAGTACTAAATGACGATGAATGTGTTTTTTAATAATTGATGTGCTTTTTTATATCGAATTAAATCTTTGTACTTTGTTGCTAGAGAACTTTTATTATACAATTAATGTGCTTTTTTATAACATGTAACTTTGTTTTATTAAATTGTAGTAATGTATTTACAAATGTTGATCAAAAAATTTCATATATAATTGTAGAACCGTAGAGGGGGGGGGGGGAGGGAGGGTGAATACGGTTTTCTTGACTTCTTCGAAGTCTATAAAACTTCAAGTCTTGAAAGAGCCGAGTGGTGTGATGATCTACTTAGCAAAGAATCAATAAGTAGATAAAGATAGAGAGAGAGAGAGAGAGAGAGAGAGAGAGAGAGAGAGAGAAAGACACCACAATATATACTGGTTCGGGTAGATGGGTTTAGTCCTTCCGTATGTCCAGTTGCGAATCCACAACTCTGATACTCTACTAGTATATTCCTTATGGTGGATTACAAACCGTATTACAATTTAACTCCATCGATATGCACAAAGATCAGCACTCACAAAGACGAGTTACTACCTACGGTATTCCGCCCTCGGAATCCACCAATAAGAACCCGTGATTCGACTTAACCTATAACCAATTGAGACTTCCCCTTAGAAGCCTACCAAACCCCAACTAGATTCTCAATGATCTAGGCTTGATCTCACGGATAAAAGGCTTACCTTACAACTCGATTGAATAAAAGATAGATGAATGAACCAAGTCCTAACATAACCTAGAGAATCGATTATAAAGAAAGAGTATGAGAAAGAAGACACTCGACAAAACACACAAGTATGAATTAGGTATTTGTGTGGCTCTCATGCGAAGATGTGTTCAGTTCGATAGAATGATTAGATTAGAAGTTTGAAACACTTGAATGTTAGACTTAAAGGATAGGAGAATAAAAAAGAAAGGAAAGAATAGGGGGTATTTATAGGCCAAGAACCCAAAGTGGGTAGGCGTGCTTGCCATGTGTTAGCGCGTCAGGGACCAGATACTATTTTTTGAGTTCTTGGCTTTTTAACTACCCTCTCTTGTTAAACCCCCAATTGTACTTTACGCTATGACCTTTCAATCATTCTTACACTCAAGGTCAACCAACTCAAATAGCCATTTGATAAAAGCGTTTGTGAAGTATTTAAAAGCTTTTTACTTATCCGATATTAAAAAGAGAAAAAAGAATTATCAGAAAGGGGTATTTTGGGTATTTCTCAAAATGTAATTAGCTTAGTTGGGATCCAACTAAAGGTTTAAAGAAGCTAGTTATGGTACAAGAAAATATTCCAAGAATATTCTTAACTTGGAGAGAAAGAGGAGAAAGATTTAAAACTTGAATTTTAAATTAATTAAGCACATGATGGATAAGAGAGAATGGGTTATGAATGAGTTATCATGAGTTGGCATGATGTGATGGAAAGGAGCCACTTGATCATAGTTTGAAATGAAGGGTGAGGATGAGATGAAGAGAGGTAAGTTGGATAGGTGAAGTGGCAAGGTCAAGAGTGAAAAGAGAAGTGTGTTTGTTTAGTTAGTGAAGTGTGTTTGTTTGAAGAGAGAAGTGTGTCTGTTTGAGATTTGAATTCAATCCAAGAGAGGAGAGGAGAGTGAGATATCTTGGATTGATGAGGTGACTTGATCAATGGTGGAAGAGAAAGTGTGTCTGTTGTGTTTGTTTGAAATCAATCTAAGGGAGAATAAAAGAGTAAGGTAACTTGGATTAATAAAGTGGCTTGATCAAGGGTGAGGATGATAATATGTATGTGTGTGAAATTCAAATGTTGTGAGGAAGAAGGTGAACAGTGGATGTGTGGTAGAGAATGTTTTGATGAGATGTGGAGGAGCCTATGTAGGGAATGAAGGGGACAAGAGGTACAACAAGTACAAGAAGAGTACATTGTGTAAGGAATCGTGAGTTGTCCCATGTGGGTATTATTTGGGAAAGGTTTATGTGAAGAATGGTTTAGGCTTGAAGAATGTTTAAAGATAAGGAGTATGAAGATGATGATGTTTAGGATTAAATTAAAGGATTGATTTGGGTTTATAATCACATTGCCAATAAGAAAGAAAAGAGTAGGCAAGTGTGATTATAAGAAGGTTTAAGAAGGAAGTGTTTAGAGTGTGTGAAGGATAAAATAATTTGTTGGGTAAGAAAGGTAAATAAATGATTAGGAATGATGTGTTGTAGGATTGTGTAGAAGGAGTATGGGAGTTTGTAAGACATCTTGTACATGTGAGGAATACACACGAGTTTGTAAAACATTTATAGGCAAGAAGATGAGAAAACTCAAAGCATGATTAATCTCCAAATACCACAAACTCATTTAGTCATTTAAACTTTAATCCATGATAATCAACAATGGATTTGATCACTAATCATATTTATGCAAACAAGCTAAGTTCTTTCCATCATCAACTAAAGCATATCCCATAACGGGAAAGGATGCGTTTACGCAAAGTGACATTTGACTTAGTTTGACCAATAAGTGAGTAAAACCAGTTATGTGAATATGAACAACGTAAATTCGTATTAAGGTCAAATGAATACTTTCGTTTTATGGTATGTTGAAAATATGATCATACTAGGTTTAGAAAGAAGTTTCGGCCTTGGCTAGAGGCGTTTGATAAAAGATGTGAGTTGGCGTTCTGTTGAAAAATGGAAGGATTCGTTTTTGCTCATCTCTAAGTCTAAACCTCATTTGGAGTGTTCTTAAATGCTCAAATATCATACACATACCTTTATTGAAGTTTTCACATGTGTCGGGTAAGAGGAAAGCCGACAAAAGAAAATCTGTAAAAATGGAATTCGCAGGTGGCCCGTTGGCCACGTGTTAATGCGTGACCAGCGCGCCAGAAGCTAAAATCTGGTTCTATGGATTTTGGCTATCGTTTGTTATTTTACGTTTTATGAACGTTTATTTTTCATCGTTAAAACATAAAAGAGACCCTAGTCAATGTTGCACCAAAAATAATAAATATAATATTATTTAAATATATATATATATATAAAAGCCTGAAAAAGCCCGAGTCTGGGCCGGGCTAAGCCCGGTCCGGTCCGATCCGGTTTTGGCCGGTTAGGGTCAAAATAGGCATAATATTTTGGTTAGGGCTCGGACTTAGCCCGGCCCGGGCTTTTTTTAGCCCGAACGTTTGTAAAGTATAAAAGCCTGGCCTTTTTTTGGCCCGGGCTTTGTGCACCTCTACTCCACACCACACTTACACTATTTATAACCTTGATACAAGCTTTGTTGTGTATGAAATACGAGTATGCATTACCCCACATGTTGCAGTGATCTGTTACCTTATACAGTCCTAATAGGTTATATGTTGAAAAGAACGCTTTTATCACCCTATTTCAGGGCTGTAAACGAACCGAACAAACACGGACGAATCCTTGTTCATGTTCGTTCGTTTAATTTTAACCGAACAAATAAACGAACACGATTGCTTAAACCAACGAATTTTCTTGTTCATGTTCGTTTATTAAGAAAACTAGTTGCAAAACCCGCCCGATGTGCGGGTATGCCTTGTGAGTATCCTTGGCTAAATTTTACATAACGTTTAATGAAATACAAACAATGTTAAATTATAATAGAGTGAATAACGAATACAAAATAACATGACTGATAATCCGTTAAGAAGAAAAAAAACTTAATGAACTATCCGCATTTTCAAAGTATAATGTACCAATTCAAATTCGATATAAAGCTTCTTTATACACAACGTTGGTCATAGAATTGATATATTTACCGTCTGTATTACAACATAAAACCTTCAAACCACTCTTGGTTTTGACCCTCGATATAACGACATATAGTTGACCATGAGAGAAAACAGGTCTCTAAAGAAACAACCCAACCTTAGACAACGTTTGGCCTTGACTTTTATTAATAGTTATACCGAAGCAAATCTGAACAAGAAACTGTCATCGGTTTAGTTTAAACGGCACCTTATTATCATATGGGCTAATAACCATACGCGGTATTGCGCAAATAGTCCCCACACTACCACCCGATATTATCTTCGCTTCAATTGCGTTTGTTCCCATTCTTAGTACTTGAAGCCTAGTTCTATTACATAGTCCTGCCTTTTGGTTAATGTTTCGCATGCACATAACGGGAGTACATGTTTTAAGTTTTAAACTATGATGCGGAATGCCATCCATGTTGAATTTATTAAGGAATTCTTCTATGTAAAAAAATTTAATGCTTACTCTTCATCTTCAATTACAACTGTCCTTCGTATCTTACTTGAACCAATAGAATTAACAGCTATAATCTCACCAATCCCTACAACAGTACCAATGACATATGCCAAAACAAATAAATTGTGTTAATTAAAATTATATAGTGAGTAGGATGTTTAAATTTCTGATTGCATTATACTAAATACAGACCAACAAAATCCTTCTCTTGATCTCATAACGCTCAAATTATACATGTTTCTATATGCGTTATTTGTGATTTTATGTATATAAATGGGTTAATAATAAGAACTTTCGGTACTTAATCGAGTATATTTGCTATTATAGGTTCTATGTACGTGTGGTGGAAGAAAACAGAAGATTACACGAAGAATTGAAGCTTAAACGAAGAAATAACTCAAACTCAAAGCTTCCCGACACCTGTTTACTGTTTTGATCATAAATCGGTCATACGAACTCCGTTTTAGTTGGTTCAAGCGGCTACGTGAGCGGAATTTAATTATCTACAACCATGAAAAAGGCCAACTGCTGAAAACAACCAAAAGTATGCCGCACTTGCAGAAAGTGCGGCGCACTTTTCACCAGAACTGAAAAGTCCTTTAACACCCAAAGTGCGGCGGTTTTACCCAAAGTGCGGCTCACTTTTGAGGCGATGGGGAAAATTAAAGGCAATTAAATGAAGTGTGCATTAACTCCCTATGTGTGGCGCACAAATAAGTTTGTGCGGCGCACTTTGACCCCCGAATAGCCTATAAATACCCTCCTTGGCTCTCCCATTTCATATATCTCTCACACAAACTTATATCTTACACACACACATTCATTAGAGCCTTTGGAGAGGAGGAAGGAGTGGTGAGGATCCTTGGATCCAATGATCCAAACACCTCTTTAATCTGCCACTTACCACCATACTACCACCATAAACCACCACCATAGCCACGAATTTCCAGAGTTCTAACACCATGTCTAGCCTACATATTATTCATTTCCAGAATCTAAACACTTCTCACTTTGATTCTTAGAGGATTCACACCAAATTCTGCTAAAATCACTACCATAAACCTTGTTACCAAACACTCCATTTGGTGACACGTTGCGGATTCCCAGAAGTTACTTGGTATATTTCTGGTTATCTCAGTAGCATTTGGTTGTTGGTTGATCGTGGAATTATTAGTTTTGGGTTGGTGGTTATGTTAGTCAAAATATTGGTATTGATACTTTGTTCTCATGTGTGAAACATTATATGATATTTAGATGATTTTGCTATGACTTATGAATATACATGTTTATGAATCCAATGTTATCTTGCTTGGATCCTTGTTTATCTTTTGGTATATCATTGCAATTGAAATAAGCCAAAAGGGTTAATTGTCTTGATGTATTTTGAACCGTTTGTCTATGACGTGTCAATATCATACTTGTGAGAATTGTGTGGTAAATTGATATATAACCCAAGTAGAATGATGTTTAAGACCCTTCCTTTTGTTGACCGACCGGGTTGGGAGGAATTCATATGTATGCATATTTGATATAAACTGTTCTTAATGCGCTCGTGATGATGTAGTATATAGGCCGAAAAAATTCTATGTCATTATTGGTAGATATGTTTGTTATGGTAATTACCCGTTATTCATGACTTGCATGATTTGTTTATATAAAGTTTGCAAAATATATATCTTGTGTGCTTGGTATCTTGCTTGCTTTATACACACGTTTAGGCTATTTGACCCGTGACAATAAATTAGCTTTGTTACTTGATAAACAATCTGTGAATTGCTACAAATCCCGTGTAACGACCTGGACTTACCTAATACTATATTACACTCGAATAGGGTATACTTGCCCGAATGTTGTGTTTTTAGTAAAAATCAGTATTTCTAGTTATTATAAATTTAAAGCTTGTAAAAACACACATCAAGTATTTGGCGCCGCTGCCGGGGATTTGTTTAGTTATTTGCAGATTGTTTGCTAGTCTTGTGCATGCTTTGTGTGTTTAAATCTTTAAAATATGTCTCCTGTTGCAGAAAATATGATGCACAATTAACCTTGTGCGCCGCACTTCCCCTGTTCTCGTTTGTTATTTTGCAGGAAGTACGCCGGTTTCACACCAAAACCGCCACACTTATCCTCTAATAATCCTCTTCTTATTCGTAGACAATTTTCTGGCAAACTGACCCAGAATTCTTCAGGAAGTACGCCACACATTATATTTGTGTGCCGGTTTTCTTGAAAACCCAAGAAGTACGCCGTACTTTACCCAAGTACGCCGCACTTTCTGCAAATTTTCACTTGCTGAACTTGATTTAAAACCAAAACCAAAACCCAAACAAAACCCCCAAATTGATATTCTCAGGTATGCGATCATTTGAAATCCCATTTTATCTGATTATACGCCTTTGTAATTTTGTGAATATTTAGTTGTCATTAAAAAAATAACCAAAAAGATTTTTATTTTTAAATTATTTTTTGTCTTATTTTGCTTTCTGGCATTTTCTTGTTCATATAATAAAGGCATGATTTATGTTTATTAGTTTTGTTTTATTTCTTGCATTGAATCTGTAAAAAAATAAAATTTTAGAAAATTTGCAGAAAGTACGCCACACTTCTTTCGAAGTGCGCCGCACTTTGCACCTGCATTACAAAAAAATATATTATATTTTATGTAAAAAAATAAAATAAATCAGATGCATTTCTTTTTATCTTATGTTATGTGAATATATGTAATGTGTTTATATTTGTTTCTCGCATCCTAGTTTGTATGTATGTTCATTTGTTAAAATAATAATAATAATAATATAAAAATGTAAAAATGTTTTTAGTTTGTTTGAGATTGCATATAGTATTTGCATCAGTTCTCTTGCTTGTTTGTGTGTGTTTGTTTGCATATTAATATTATTATACATTAAAAACTATAAAATAAAAAAATAAAAAATAATTAAACATAAAAAAATGTTTCTTTTTAATATGTTTGTCTGTGTTTATGAATATGTTTGTGTTCTTAATTAATAAAGTATAAAATCTTGAAAAATATATGTTCCATCATAATAAAATCGCCGCACATGTATTGTTGTGCGGCGCACTTTTGTAATCTTTTGCCGCACTAATATTTTGAATATTTGAAATATTATTAAAAATTTGGTTATAAGTACGCTGCACTTTCTTTTAAGTGCGACGCACTTCTCGTCAGAAACAAAAAATTAATAATAATAAAACAAAATAAAATTTTCTTTTACGTAATATAATTATTGTGTGTTTGTGTTTGTGCTAAAAATAAAAAATATATATATAAAAACCCAAAAATATTTAATCTCTATATGTATTTTCTTTGTTAGTAGTTATAAGTTTTCGTACCTTGAAAAATAATTATGTATTTGTCTTTAAACCAAAACTCATAAAAAAACTAAAAATTAAAAAAAAAATTGTGTGTGTTTGTTTTAGTAAATTGTATATAAATAAAAAAATTATATATATAAAAAATGTTTTGAACTTTGTGGGATTTTTGAACTTTTTTGGTGTGTTCGTTGGAAACCCTCACGAGACTAATAACTCGTCCACTCGGGATACCGAGGGGTTTAAAGGCTTGTTGCATACGCTAAATGCAACTGTGTTGCCTACGAAAGTCGACGCTTTACTTTTTAGTATTTTACGGTTTTTGTAGTTTAGTTTATTTTGCAGATTCAATAAATAAGCGAAGCTTGGATTGGTGGTACGTTTTCACTTGGGGATGTGATATATTGGATTAGTAGATTACATGTGGTATAATACACATGCTTGACGTTTCGTTTCGCGCCGTATCTTTCAGAATTCAACCAAGCACTTATGAGCCCCGGGAAGTTTCGTTTCTCTTATATTAATTTTTTATACCATATGTCCTACTTTTAAGATATTTGCCTAATGTCGCATAATGCTCAACTTAAGTATGGGGGAATGAATTGAAAAATTTTACGAAAGTGCGCTTTTGTATTTTATGGTTTTTGTAGTTGTGTTTATTTTGCAAATTAAATAAATAAGTAGAGCTTGGATCAATGGTACTGTTACATTTGGGAGCCGATATATTTTGATTATTATATTACATGTGGTAGAATACACATGATGGCGTTTTGTTTCGCGCCGTATCTTTCAGAATTCAACCGAGTACTTATGAGCCCTGGGAAGTCTCGTTTCTCTTATATTTATTTTTTCTGTTTGTCCTACTTTTAAGTTATTTTCCAATTACACATAATGCTCAACTTAAGTGTGTGTGTGTGTGGGGGGGGGGGGGATGAATTGAAAAATCAGACTCATTATTAATTTGTAACTTTTGTTCGCCCTCGGTAATCTAAAAATCTATTCTTGTTTTTAAATTTTTTGCCACTTAGGTTAATATATTAGAATAAAAACGTAGTAAATAAATAAAGTTTTGAAATTAGAGATGTGTCCTGATTGATAAAGCAGATCCGACTCGGGATTGATAACATTACTTGCGCATTTATAACCATTCCAGTAAATATGTGAGATTTTGAACCTGTATATAGCATACATATTTTATGCTTGATTCCTTTGATTATGAGTGTGCTGGTGATTTATTGATTCTAAAACTTGTGCTTGAAATCACTACGAGACCGCAGTGAGATCACGTTAGCGTGATATAGGTATTTTTATATGATAAAGAGGAAACTTAGGATTTAACCCAAATGATCATTCCATTTAATATTATTTATTCTTTTAGCTAATTACACTGATTAGCTAACCACCCAAATAAAACCCTTATGTTAGCACTCATATTTAGTGTTAGATACCCATAGTTTAACTCGCCGAGCCATTCTATTCATTTTTCTCATCCACTAAAAAAAATAAAAAAATAACCTTTAGCCTAGCCTTATCCCTTGTCGAAAGTCCTAATGGTTGGTTGCTAGTTGCTCAGTATGATTGGCTGATTTTTGCTTATGGTTTTCTCGCGCTTTGCTATGAGTGTTGCGCCAATTCAATGAAGATAAAGAAGGCCTGCTTCATTTTCGTATTTTTTGTGGTGTATTCTTATCGCAAGTATGGAGGAATTGTTAGTTGTGTGAAGGACTGATTGAAAAAAAATGAAGAAAAAAAAATCAAATGAAAAAAAAATCAAAAAAGAAAAAAAGAGAGAAAAAGAAAAGTATGAATAATAGTTAAGATGTTGGTTGCTTGTGACGTATTGCTATATTACATTTGTGCCAGTTTGATTATGATCGAGAGAGCTTGAATGTTCGATAATCTCGCGGGTTTGTGGATTGTCATAACTAGCAACGTGGATTCTTGGACTTGTCGACATGTATTATTATAAAACCATTTCCAGTGATATTTCTCATGCCTTATCCACACCCTATTAAACCCTTAGCCTAACGTTACAACCTGAATAAAAGTCCTCTTTTGATATTTATACCTGGTGCTTACGCCATGTCAGTGCAGTTTTGTTTCTTGTACAAGCCTATGGTATGAAATGAATCATGTCTGAGCAATTGAGTGTGATTTCCTTTTACCATGTATTACATCACATACGAGTGTTTGAGTGAATTCTACTTTCCTTCCTCGTGAGGTGCTTAGTCATGTTATACAGCTTGAAGATCGTTGGGTATTGTCAAACATCTCCGCTTTCGCATATTAAAAATCCATAAATATTTTTCATAATTATATGTTTGTTTTGTAATTTTTCTTTATAGCATCTGAGGGCTAGCAATCTTAAGTTGGTGGTGTTGCTTTGCGCCTTTCGCACTTATTTGTTACAAAAACCAAAAATATTTTTAAAAATTTCACACCCAATAAAATTTTTTAAATTAAAAATAAAAAATATCAAAATTTAAATATATATATATATATATATATATATATATATATATATAAATTTCCTTGTCTTGTCACCTAGGACCTTATTTATAAAATTTCTTTTCTTAGGTTTGCTTGAGGGCAAACAAAGTTTTAAGTGTGAGGGGATTTGATAACGCTCAAATTATACATATTTCTTTATGCGTTATCTGTGATTTTATGTATATAAATAGGTTAATAATAAGAACTTTTGGTACTTAATCGAGTATATTTGCTATTGTAGGTTCTATGTATGTGTCGTGGAAGAAAACGAAAGATTACACGAAGAATTGAAGCTTAAATGAAGAAATAACTCAAACTCAGAGCTTCCCGACACCTATTCACTGGTTTGATCAAAACTCGATCATACGAACTCCGTTTTAGTTGGTTCAAGCGGCCACGCGAGCGGAATTCAATTATATACAACCATGAAAAGGCCAACTGCTGAAAATGACCAAAAGTACGCAGCACTTGCAGAAAGTGCGGCACACTTTTCACCAGAACTGAAAAGTCCTATAACACCCAAAGTGCGGCGGTTTTACCCAAAGTGCGGCACACTTTTAAGGCGGTGGAGAAAATTAAAGGTAATTAAATGAAGTGTGCATTAACTCCTTATGTGCGGAGCACAAATAAGTTTGTGCGACGTACTTTGACCCCCAAATAGCCTATAAATACCCTCCTTGGCTCTCCCATTTCATATATCTCTCACAC
Source organism: Tanacetum coccineum (assembly GCA_026074375.1). Classification (NCBI taxonomy): domain Eukaryota; kingdom Viridiplantae; phylum Streptophyta; class Magnoliopsida; order Asterales; family Asteraceae; genus Tanacetum; species Tanacetum coccineum. The sequence continues at coordinate 42,889 of BQNB010001244.1, forward strand.
AAACTTATATCTTACACACACATATTCATTAGAGCCTTTTAAAAGGAGGAAGGAGTGGTGAGGATCCTTGAATCTAATGATCCAAACACCCTTTTAATCCGCTACTTACCACCATACTACCACCACCATAGCCACGAATTTCCAAAATTCTAACACCATGTCTAGCCTACATATCATCCATTTCCAGAATCTAAACACTTCTCACTTTGATTCTTAAAGGATTCACACCAAATTCTGCTAAAATCACTACCATAAACCTTGTTACCAAACACTCCATTTGGTGACACGTTGCAGATTCCCAAAAGTTACTTGGTATATTTCCGGTTATCTCAGTAGCATTTGGTTGTTGGTTGATCGTGGAATTGTTAGTTTTGGGTTGGTGGTTATGTTAGTCGAAATATTGGTATTGATACTTTGTTCTACATCATATGATATTTAGATGATTTTGCTATGACTTATGAATATACATGTTTATGAATCCAATGTTATCTTGCTTGGATCCTTGTTTATCTTTTGGTATATCATTGCAATTGAAATAGGCCGAAATGGTTAATTGTCTTGATGCATTTTGAACTGTTTGTCTATGACGTGTCAATATCATACTTGTGAGAATTGTGTGGTAAATTGATAAATAATCCAAGTAGAATGATGTTTAAGACCCTTCCTTATGTTGACCGACCGGGTTGGGAGGAATTCATATGTATGCATATTTGATATAAACTGTTCTTAATGCGCTCGTGATGATGTAGTATATAGGCCGAAAGGATTCTATGTCATTATTGGTAGATATGTTTGTTATGGTAATTACCCATTATTCATGACTTGCATGATTTGTTTATATAAAGTTTTCAATATCTATATCTTTTGTGCTTGGTTGCTTGCTTTATACACACGTTTAGGCTATTTGACCCGTGACAATAAATTAGCTTTGTTACTTGATAAACAATCTGTAAATTGCTACAAATCCCGTGGAACGACACGGACTTACCTAATACTATATTACACTCGAATAGGGTATACTTGCCCGAATGTTGTGTTTTTAGTAAAAATCGGTATATCTAGTTATTACAAATGTTAAGCTTGTAAAAACACACATTAGTGTCCAGGATTCGTGTGAATGGTTCATGTTTGAAGCCAGTGACATTGTCATTAATCTGCTCAATTCTTGTAACATTGGTATTTTTGTAAAAGGATAATTTCCAATCATGTGGCAGTAGTGGCAATTTTCCACCATTCTCTGTGACTCTAAAGTTTGAAATAACATAGCATATGCCATCCTATAAAAGTGGCTCAAATCGAAACATTCAGTCTTTTTTATATAGACTTGGATTCGATCACCCTAGGTACACAAAATATAATATTAACCTTGTATTCACATTAGTATATCTTAATTTGTATTGTTATGAATATGATTGATGGTTTAGGCATTGGTTATTAAAAAACACGACATTTAAATAACAACATAGATTAAGGTGTAAATTGTATTTATTTAAATTACATGCTCATCCTGCAAGACCAATTCTAAGCTGTATGGATCATGCGCTTGATTCAGTTTATGTCCATGCCATATCGAGACCACTCTCCCTTTGATTTTCATGTTAGACACCATAGGGTTGACATCTTTTATGGGAGTCACTTTGTCATTAGGTTGAGTTGCTGTAAACAAAAGCAAGGTTAGTGTAATTCACGATACAAAACAATATATATACAAACAAATAAAAAGACAATAACATATTGAAACAAACCTGGTGATTGCTTCAAAGTTTTTTTCTTTGAAGCTGACTTGCTTTCATTTGATCGAGACCTGTTTTATTTTTGTTGCGACTTACATTCCTTCTGGTATCCAAATTTTCCTTTCATTTTGTACTGAATGCGTGTTATTTTTGGGTGTGGTTTGAAATGTGAGTTGGTCTCTCAAACAACTACCTATTTATAGATCACTATGGTTCACTTAGCTTAATATTGAAACACTTTTTGAAATTTGGATGAGATTTTGTTTTGAATACATTGACAACTAATTATTCAATTTTTTAGCTACAATTAATGTGAATTTAAATATTAGTTGATTGGTCAAAATGTTTTTTAGGAATAACACAGTAAAATCAAAAGTGAAATGTAAACAAAACATTAATTTGCCATGAATAACGACTCATTATTTGTAGTGATTACCCTAATTTGTAGCTAATGAGTTAGACAAATTAATGGGATTGCATCATTTCCCTTTAAGTTTAATTCAAATTCCGAAATTTAAGTCCACAAATCAATTTCAAAAATTATTTCCATACTATGCAAGTTCAAATCCAGTTTTAATATTAAAAATTGAATCGAAAAAAAATTAAATGGTGTAATGTTATGTTTTAATAATGAAAAGTTAAAAATTGAATCGAAAAAAACCTAGTTTTAATATTAAAAATTGAATCGAAAAAAATCAAGTATATAAACTTAACAGTATATATACTTAAGGTTTAAAATTGAATGGTGTAATGTTATGTTTTTTAAAAATGTAGGCATTATCTTTATAAAAGGAAAAGATTTTAAAGTGATTTCCGGATTAGTATTGTGTAGTGTAGATAGCTTTTGTTTTTTAGAAACTCAACACAAATACCATTGTGTTCTAATGGTAAATTATATTGTTGTGGGTGCCAAGACCCAAGTTCGAATCCCACACACGATTTATTTTTTTAGATTTATCTTACACGACTGAATTTGGAATAATAAATGCTTAGGTAGATTTGATTGATCTAAGTGACTTGTTAAATGCATAGGTGGCATAAGTAGTTGCATAAGTGGCTTGGTAAATGCTTAGGTGACATAAATAGTTGCATAAATGGAAATCATGAATGTCTATGTGTCATAATTAGTTGCATATGTGGCATTTCTTGAATGATGATGTGGCGTTTATGTTGCTTAGGTAGCATTCATGTATCCTCTTATATATAATGTAAGATAAGATGTATGGTTGTTCATGTTCGTTCATTAAGGGGGTGTTTGGCTAAGCTTATATGATGGGCTTATGAGCTTATTAGCTTATATGTGTTAAATAAGCCGAAACTAAGTGTTTGGCTAAGCTTATATGACTGAGCTTATGAGCTTATATAAAAGGGTTTTGGTATGCCCAAACTTTGTGGCTTATATAAGGAGGGGTGAGTTTGTATAACAATATTATATAAAAAGACTTTTATACCGTCATTTAATAATTACACCCATTTTATTTTTATGTACTTTTTTGCAGTGTTGCAAAACAAGGTCTACAAGGACGATTAATCGCCACCTAGGCGCTACAAGGCCACCGACCTTGCCGATTTATGTAACAGGGTCAAACAGATAGGTCAACCATGGTCAACGGCGATCAATAGTGGTCATCGGTGGTCAAACTTGCCGAAAACCTTTTAATCTTGCTGAAAGTACCCAAAACTCACCGTAAACTTGTTTTGATCACTTATAGTAACTGTTTAAATCTATTAGAAGTTGTTTTTTAGAAACAATCTTGCCAATAATATCTAAAACTCGCTGAAAATACACAAAACTTGCCGAAAATACCTCCCATTTTGCCAGAAATGCCAATATGATTAATCGCCGATTAATCCCGCCTAGACCGATTACAAACTAAAAGGTGGTTGACCGCCCGACTAACGATTCACGATTTTTGCAACCTTGCTTATTTGTCATTGCACCTTATTAATTATATAAGCTAAACTAAACACTTAACATGAGTTTATGAGCTCATGATATATAAGCCAAAAACGACTTATATAACATAAGCATAAGCCTAATTCATAAGCTTAGCCAAACACCCCTAAGCACTAAACGAACATATATGAACATAGACTAATAAACATAATATTTATAAATAATATACATAATATTGTGTTTTGTAAGTATTGTTTTTAAAGTAAAGTAATTTTAAAAGTATATAATGAAATTATATGGTATATGAACGGAAACAAATAAATGAATGTTAACGAACGCATAATTGGACGTTCACGAAAATAAATTAACGAACAAGACTTATGTTCATGCTCGTTCATTTAGCTAAATGAACGTAAAATTTTATTCGTGTTCATTCATTTAATAAATAAACGAGCATAAACGGATTTTTTATTTAACGGTTCATGAAATGTTTATCGAACGTTCGATTCATTTACGACCCTACCCTATTTATCACCCTATTATCACCGCTCTTTAGTTAATCACAACTTGGCTTCATATTTATTAGTAAATATAAAAACAAAGCGCGTGTACCCCCGTCTCAATGATTTTTAATACACTATCTCTTAATATGTTAGAAACATAAATATAAAAAGTACTTTAGTTTTATAAAATAGAATAAAAAAATCATAAAGGTTTGACTATAGCAGTACATGTCATGACTTTATGCAAACTCTTTACTTTAATTTCCATATTTTTTTATAAACAAAAAGATTTTGTCACTTGTAGTTTTACTTAATTCAAAACACAACTCAACTCTCAAACCCCTTTCACTTTTGTCTTTTACTTCTCTCTTTACCTTTCCCTTTTATCACCATTTTCAAATCTAGGGTTTTCTTTGCTTAAAGACCCTAATAAAACCCCCAATTCACCTTCTTAAACAGGTTTGTTTGGCTTAAAGATTGCTTATTTGTTATTGCATTCTTTTGATTTTAATAACCCTTTTGTAGTTTTTAGTTTCTTGCTGTAAAGGTGCAATCTTTTTTTGTTTTTCCTAGTTTTTTTGCTTTTTTAGGTTGAATTTTGGTTTTTATGATGTTTCTTGGAAAAACCATGTTAAACCCTTGTTAAAGTCTGGATCTTTTTTGTGGGTTTTTGTTGAATTGTGTTGTTTGAGGTTGGTTTGTGCTGAATTGTGGTTTTTGTAACAAAGTGTGGGAATTTAGTGTTGAATTTTGGTGAGTAAATGCATGGATGGAAGGGAGGGAATTCCATCCTTTTATCTGAATAGAGGGTTTCGCGGTGGGTCGGGTGGACCAGGTCCGAATGTTGGGCCGGGGGCGGGGGCAAATGCTGGTTCTGGTAATCAAGGAGGTGGATTTCATGTACCACCACCTGGTTTCAAGAATCAGTCGAATCCGGATATGTCACCCCATGGTCATAGTAATATGAGGTTAAGTTCGCCAATGGGTCCTTCGTTTCATTTGGAACACAACCCACAACCACCACCCCCATCTAATTTTCCCCTTCACGGGTTTTTACATGGATGTGGTGAAAAGAGGGTGGAGGTGGGTCGACATGATGATGGTGTTGTTAGTGGTGTGGAGGTGGTAGTGCGCTTTCCATTCCTACCACCTGGAAGTGGGAGTAGGTCATGCTTGTTGTAAGAAAAAAAGAGTGGAGGCTAGAAAATACCTCCGGATAGTGCCCATAAGGCGTTGGGCATTAGAACCCACCTCGACTTCGAATTGCGTCGCCTGATCCGAGTAAACACTGACACAACAAAAGAAGAGAGGGAGCCTCGTGGTAGTGGAAGAAGCCAACGCCCTTGGAGTTGGTATGTTAATCTTTATATTGCCCTTTTAATGGTTTTGGAAATGCCATACTGACGTAGTTATAAGATATCAATAAAATTTATTTATGCACACTTGTTAATAGTAAACACGTTGGCTTAAGTTTGATTTGTGCTAAATTTAGCATCTTGGACTAATTGTGTTTTTTATGCATTATGGTTTTGGGAGTTTGTTTGGTCTATAAATAATTGTTATCCTAATGAGCATGATTATAAGTCCTAGATCCCTTTAAAGGAGCACTTGAAGTACAGAGACATTAACTTGTACCAATGAATTTACCTACATTAAATCAGTTTGCTAGCTACTCAAATTTGGGACGTAGCCTTAGGCAAAACAGACAGCAAGAATAAATAGTGTTTCAGATTCAGATATTAATAGTTATACCTGTACCTGACCCACCGCTATAATTCAATTGATTAGACTGCAAAACCACTCTATTATTAAATTCCACCCGACTAGACATTACCCAATTAGAGAACTCCAGTACCAGGGTTTTTATTGCTCTATCTAGTTTTCTTTTTTATGAGCATTCTACTTGTAACAAAATTGTTTAACTGTCTAACTTATCCTCGCTTATGTTGTGGATTGGCCGATTCTTAAGAACATTAAGTTCGAATGAATGATTACTTCTCACTCCTTACGTTTTTCTGTTAGTTAGTGAATGATGCATACTTCTGCAGATCAGCCATCACACCAATATCATCCATATAGCAGTTTGGCGAGGTAATGAAAAAATGCTTTATAATCTCTTCTATGTGAAAATAATGCCAGTTTACTCGATATAACTAAAGCATTTGACCATCGACAAAAACACTCCCTAAAGAAATGAAATAGACGAACGTGTTTGACCATAGTTTAATATTATCTTGATGCTATAAATGTTGCAATTTGTTTTGGGGCATCACAAAAAAGGAAACGTTTTTTGGGAAACTTGTATGTCGCAGGATTTGCAGAGAAGGTATTATCGTATTGCAACAACAGAGACAAAGGGCCTCTCAGCATCTGTCAGGAATGGTTCTGTTACGGCTGTCCACATTACTCAATTTACGTCTTCTTGAGAACCAGTGACTTATGAGGTCCCTAAACTCTTAGATTTCTCCACCAAAATAATGCCAATTTTAGAAGTATGTAAGCTTTTTAATTAAACATATATTCAAAAATAATAAAAAATTTGAAGCATCATACCTAATTAGGAGATTTTTTTTTCTGAAATGCAAAAGTCCCCACTTTTCGTTTTCCTTTACTAAGTAAAAGATTGAATTACTTGTTTACCATTTCTTTAAATATATTAGACGTCACTCCAATATACAAAAGGTGTCCTTTTTTTCGGGTTATTTGCTTAACACCAACATACTATTTCTTTTGTCTCAGTTTAGCCATTGTCTTTTTTGTACATGGAAGTCATTAAAAGGTGGGGTTGTGTCCTATTCTGGTCAATTTTGTAACCTCCAATCTTAGCATTTGCATACAAGTTTCTAAAAGTTTATATAAATATACTCCATAACATTTTTATGCGTAATTATCATTTTGAAAACATCTTTTTTAGATATAAAATGACTTAAACAGGACACAAAACCATCATTCAATCATTTCAACTTCCAACAAAAGCACCACATCCAAAGGACCAAACCCTGTCTTCTGCAGTTTTCTGTATGCAGTGTGTTGATTGTAAGACCTGCATAGTTTCTATATTCCATAAAAGTGAATGCATGGGGATACTAAAACTATATATTAACTACTTTTTAGGGTCGTTTTGAGATCCTATGCTTATCGGGTTCCTATCTGCTCGCCGAAACTGGTAACCCCCGCAGCCGAACCGGCGGTCTTAGTGTTTCTGTATGTAGTTCTGATGGTCAAGTAATTGGAGGTGCAGTTGGCGGCAAACTTATCGCCTCCACCTTAGTACAGGTATATAATTTTCCACCTTTTTATTAGTTTTATTCTCACTCCCATTTCCCACCTAATCACGCATTCTATCCTGGCGGCAGGTGGTGGTTAGTAGCTTCGTGTATGGTGGTGCAGATAATACTAAGGCAAAGGACACAATCGAGCCGCCACCCTCGGGAGATGAAAAAAGCACCGGAGTCCAGCTTAACTAGGCATCATCGTGTAGAGTATCAATTGAGTTATGGGTTATTGTATTTGTGCCAACAAAAAGTCGACCTCGTTGTGTTCGTTTAGCTCTAGAACCTTCTCTTTCTATTCGTTTCGGTAAATCTTGAAATTTGTTGCCCATCTGTAGATCATTTTATGAACTAGGATCTGAAATTTATCTTTAGGCTGGATTAATGTTCATTTGCGAGTCTTGTTATGATTTTAATTATGCAAATTATCGTTTCTTAAATCATAGTGTCTTCAAGTATTCAATCAAATGATACAGCACAAATTGAAAGATTGGAATGCCATTATTTAAACTAAAGAAAAAATTCGGCATCCCAGGCACAAAGGAGCATTTTGTGCAAATCTTGACAGTTTACAGAACACCCAGGAGTTTCTGAATGTCTCTCTGCAAAAACAACACAAAGCTATGTAAGATGAAGCAATGAGATCATCAGTCAGAAAATATAAATTTTCTGTCTTTTACCTCAATTGTTAGAGGCGAAGTAGTGGGATAGAAGCGATCAACTGGCTGACCATTTTTATCGACCAAGAACTTGGAAAAGTTCCATTGAATGTCTCCCCCGAGGATTCCATAAAACCCTGTCTTCAAGAAGTTGTACACTGGTGCAGCGTTCTCGCCATTCACGTCAATCTGTGTTGATATTGCATTAAAGTTTCAGTCTTATTTTGATAAATTTCGAAAGATTTACTCTTTCTGTTTTAGTTGGATTGTTTGAACTTACCTTGTCAAAGATGGGGAATTCTGATTTGAATCTGGTGCAAACAAAGTCGACAATCTCTTCATTGCTTCCTGGCTCTTGAGCTCCAAATTGATTGCATGGAAAAGCCAAGATTTCAAAACCTACATTCATATCGAGACTTTAGTTTTTCCTTAGAAAAAGAGAAACACTACCTTTTTTTTATAGCAAGAATGAAGGATTTTTTAGTACAAATGTACAATGTTTCTTAGTTAAGAAGAAAATAGTCAAACTCATTCATCCATGATTTCTACCACTCACATGAAACTAACTTGCCAAACATCATACATCATTGTTTAAGGCAACTTTTTAAGGTTAGTTTATAATAAAAACACAGCGTGGTTGGCTCAGTGGCAGAATAACCTGGAGTCTAATTAGGGCATATAGAAATGGCGTTTTGGATGGACTAGTTAGGCCAAAGGTACCAGGAACAATGAACATAACGAAAATGTCTTTTAAAGACCAGCTTAAACAAAGAAGCCAAACGTGACAAATCTAATTATCAAAGTAAGTAGCAGTGTAGCACAAAGGTAAGTAGATAACCACTAGATCATGAAATATATGTGAACAAGACGTCTTTTCACATAAAGGGATAGAAGGATCAAGGATGTGCATTTGTTGCTTCTAAAAGAACGATCCTTTAAAAGGGCGAGCTAGGTATTATTCTTCATGACGGGTACTGAGATTTATTAGAAATGACATAAATGCAACAGATATTATATCAAGCAATGAAACCGAAACTCACAAACCTTTCTCCTTGTACTTCAAATAAATCTGATTCAGTTCTGCATAGTTGTCATTCGTAAGCCCGCTGCAACAAACAATGAAACACCATCCATAAACATCATAGTTGATTGTCAGGTGCTTTCGGAGGTGTAATCACAAATGCGGTTCAATATATTGTGAAAATAGGACGAGCTTAATTTATTTATCGCCAAAGGAAAAATGAGCTGAACATACATGTGAAGAGCAAAGTAAAGAGTGTGGATATGTACCATTTGGAAGCAACATTAACAACCAGTAGAACTTTTCCCTTGTAAATGCTAAGGTCTACATCGTTACCTTTGGCATCCTGCATCACATTAGCGACTAAGTTACCAAAAACCAAAACTGATTACTAGACACAGGCAAGATGCTCGATCTAAAGTGAGCTAATACGGTAGTGGCACCATCAAATTTATGAGAGGGAAAATTACAAACTGAGTTCAAATTTTGTTTTTGGGTACAAAAGTTCTTCACTTTACGATGTTATACAAGAACTTTAACAGCTTTCAATTAAGGGGGTGCTTAGGATTGCTAATAAACAATGCTTATCCGCTTACTGCATTTTGATAAAGCTAATAATCATTTTTGTGGGATCACAAAACTGCTTATTTGATGGTGAAATACGGTTGTGAAAAATCCTTTGGGAGTTCTTTATTCCACGATGCTTATATAGTTAGTTTACATAGCATAAACAGCTTTTATAAGTAACCCAAAAAGTGGAGAACTAGAGTGTCCAATCATCAAAGAAATGATAAATTCATATGCAATTATACGAACCATTTCGCTATATATATTATCAAAATTATTTATCGGACACACAGAGAACAGAAAACATATAACACGTGGATTAGCGGACCCAAGGCTATATAAGTCACGGGTGCACAATCTTTTTTTACGTGTATAAAGGAAATACAAATGAACTAAAACGTACGATTTCTTACAAAATAGTAAACAAATTAAGAAGACTTGTTTCTTTTCACATATGAGTAGGCTAGCTTAACAAGACATGTACTTATGTGATAACAAAATTTCGGGACCTGGTTCATTTTGGAGAAATCGGGAGTTTTAACAAAAAATAACGCTAGGCGGAAAATATCCATATGGTTCCCGTGAACCCCTAGGTCCGCCCCTGCGTGGATATATACAATAACTAGCATTTTCCTTAAACATACAATCAGTCCCAGTCTTCCAGAACTAGAATCAAGCTGATCGTTGACTTTAGGAGTCAAACTTGCTGCTTTACAACTTTAAAATTAACATAAATTTCAAAACTTCTAGTCAGAAACTATTTTCACAAACTAGAACCATATAATAAACATCACATAAAGCAAAAAATTATTATATATTAGTGACAATATCTATATAAATATACATGTCAAATGATCAAGGTTTGACTTTTAACAAATGGGATGTGCAAAACAGAATAGTTGATAAAAATGGAACCTTGACTGTGAAATCGTATAGGGTTTTCTTGTCTGAAGTGGGTTGAGCTGCCATTGCTTGATGATGTTTTTTAAGAAATAATGCAAGAAAAATGAGGACACTTTGTTAATGGGAAATAAAGAATTGACAAATGGAAGGAAGAGTAGATGCTTAATATTACTAGCATTGGTGGCCCCGATTTCTAATGTCACATTAATAATTGAGCGGAATATAATTCCTAACATTCACATCTAATTGTTCATTTTCTACGGCGGAACTTATTATCAAGCTAGCGTAATAAAACAACCAACTTTAACATCAATGCATAATTACTTTAGTTAAACACACATAAAAGCTCATTTAATAAACACACACAACAAATCTATCACAACTCGATCGTTTGCACGATCGAGTTTTCGTTTTTCCCCCACGACGCGTCTAACTTGGTGAGTATAGTAACACACCGTGCGTCCTATTTAGCCAGCTAGAACAAAGACCCCGTCTTCTTGGTTGTATTGTTATGCATGGTCTAATGAGTGAGGTTAGATTAAAACTAAAACTTGGTTAATGCTGATCGGTTTATAATTAAGTGTTGTTTTGACTTTAGAGAATAAGATGCGTAAAATAATACCCTGTTTGTCTTGAATCATTTATCCACATTTTCATATCAAATTGTCTTAAGTTAATTGTTCGTTACTAAAAATAGTTGTATAATTTGATCGAGTTTATCATGTAACTCTTGCTTAAAGTTATTATTACAAAATTAAAAAAAACATTGTGAAATTGTTCTGCAAAATAAAAAAATATCAGTAATAATTATATTTTTATTAAACTTTGTCTTTAGGCAATTATTTTAAGTATGATGATAGATTCAAACCCCAGATTTGTATGTCTCTTTTATTGTACTTTACTGCGAGATTATCACTAATCATAGTTAAGCATTCTATGGTTTTTTTTTCTCAGTTAATCTTACCTTTATAAATTCATGACACACAACTTGATTTATATAATTCGAACTCCATCGTTTTAATGTGCAATTTTGTATACAAATATAAACCCGAAAACCACAACAAAAGCGATGCAGAGTCAAACAATGTTAAGCATGGAACTCGATATCTTATTCCACAATCTAACCATTTACCACACTTATAAAAACATCGATATCAATATGATATTCTATGTTCTAACCTTTATGGTACATTTGTGTTTTCAGTAATTACCCCAAGTCAAACAAGATGCTACTTGTTTAGTAGTCTCGCCACCATAAATACATCATGTTTATGGTTCAACATGAAACAAGACCAACATGATGAAAACCAATCAAGCTGTGCTTCTAGCCTTCGTGATGATGCTTTCGATCGCTTACCTTGCTACAACAACTGAAGCACAAGTCTGCAGCGCAAGCGGTCGTCTCAAAGGGAAGAAACCACCAGGAGACCATTGTAACCATCATAACATGGCGGAATGCTGCAAAGAAGGAAAATTTTACGAGACTTACACATGCTCACCGCCGGTGTCAAAGAGAACCGAAGCTATTCTCACACTAAACAGCTTTGAGAAAGGCGGTGAAGGCGGTTGGGCATCACAATGTGATGAGAAGTTCCATTCCGATAAGACTAGAGTTGTGGCGTTATCGACTGGTTGGTATAATGGCGGAAAAAGATGTCTCAAGGACATAACGATTTATGGTAATGGGAGGAGTGTTAAAGCTAAAGTGGTTGACCAGTGTGACTCGACTATGGGGTGTGATGACGAGCACTCTTACCAGCCTCCGTGTAGGAATGATATTGTGGATGCATCAGATGCAGTTTGGGAGGCTCTTGGTGTCCCGAAAAATGATTGGGGTTGGATGAAGGTTACTTGGTCCGATTAGCAACTGTTTGTTGGTAATGAAACCGAAAGGTAATAAAGGATGTCGAATAAGTCGTGGTTTTCATCATTTTCAAGTTTATGTAATGATAAATGTCTTTCATAGTTAACTGTTCCTGTTACAGTTCCGATAAATGTCTTTCATAGATAACCTGATCCAAGTAACTCGAGTTGGTCAGATAGCCTGATCCTAGTAACTTGCCAACTCGGAGTCGGTCATTTGTGTCACAGCAAGAAACTCCACATCTGACACTTCACTATAACTTGCATACAAAATTATAAGTGGATCTTAGTTCGGTCTAGCTACAAAGTCTTGGCGACTTGGTCTAAACCCTAATGTCACTGGCCTTGGCTAAAACCCTTGTTGCCTCTTAGTAGAGTAATAAACTTGCGGTTGCTCTAATTAGGCAAGGACACTAGTCTCCATAAATAAACACAGGCCACCAAACCAAAAAAACAGAATGACTGTAAAAGACAAGACATACTTAATACTGCAGCTTATTTCATTACTAGAAACTGTGCTTGTAGATAAGTTACATCACAACTTGAAAACATTCGAAGTTAAAAATTACATCACACAAAAACATTCAGAAACTTGTACGCATAACAATACCGATGCTTATTTATTGCTAAAATAGCGGAAACATACTTTATAAGGCCTTGGTACTTATTCAACACCAAGCTGCTTCTTTATATCCTTCTGCAATAACAAAGAAAACAAACAAAAAATCACTCGATATGTTTTCAGGGGGTCAAATTTAGGCAGTTAATAAATGATGTAATAACAACGAGGTTTACCTCGATGCTTAGAGGAGTAGTGGTTGGAGCATAACGATCAACGACCTTTCCTTCTCTATTGACTAGAAACTTTGTGAAGTTCCACTTGATGCTGTCACCAAGAAGCCCACCTTTGCTTGACCTCAAGAAAGTGTACAAAGGGTCGGCGGCTTTGCCATTCACATCAACTTTACCAAAAACGGGATATTCTGCTTTGAAACGAGTGCAAACGAATTCCTGAATTTCTTCATTACTTCCCGGTTCTTGCCCGTTAAACTGATTGGATGGAAATGCAAGAATCTCAAGACCTATAAACATCAAAAAGAAGGGTTCAAGTTACAACAAGAGCTTACAAAGTGTTGAAATAAAATCAATGGTTAATAATGGTTATATCTTTAGACTTCCAACCATTTTCCTGGCTAGACCGATAAAAAAGTTGAAGTGCTAAACCACCATCGATGGAAATTAGAGAACTAAACCATTACAACCTTATAAAACATACATCTCAAAAACTCTAGAAAAGATACAAACCTTGATCTTTGTACCTCTGGTACAAGGTAGTTAGCTCCGGGTAATTGGAATTCGTAAAGCCACTGCAACATACATATAGTAGATTAAAATGAGCTCGTAACAAAATTTTAACAAGAAAGGTGCTTATAAAACATATTAACAGGGCTGATTGAAACTCATAATTTACCATTGTGATGCGACGTTAACAATTAGCAAAACTTTTCCCCTGAACTTGCTAAGATCAACTTCTTGGCCCTTTGCGTCCTGAAAGAGACGAACCAAAAATGTTACGTAGCAAAATTACAATAAGCAACCCCTGAGCACCGATGGAAAAGAACTTGAGCTTGTAATCGAACAAGTGACAAGCACATAACTTTATGTTAGCCATAAACCAAATAGAATAAATGCAATAGGCAATCCATGGAGCTATCAAACTATAGTAAGTTTGTGATGTATAGCAACAATCCTAGCAATGACCGGGCATGTTAGCAAAATTGCTCGATCACAAAGATACGCCTGTTAAGTAGCCAGAACCAAAAATCTACGACAAGTCGACAACCAAAGATTTACACAAATAAAAACATTGGTGGGGCGGAAAGTAGAAATAATGATTTTGAATTATCAAGTTCCAATATGTTATACGAGTTATAAACCTGCTAATTCTTTGTTGTCTTAATCACTCTTCACTCCTGTTAAATTGTCGTTTTCATAGCTAAATTGTTACTAGATGTCCTAATAGCCGTTGCTATGTTTGTGATCCAATGATAATCACCTTGATAGTACATATAACACCGACTTAAAGAGGGTGCTTAGCATAAACTTTTTAGAGTGATCAGTGATCATCTTTTACCCATTATTGGAATCTATTATGTTTTTCAGTAAACTAAGGGGGCTTTTAGATTAGCTTACTTTACGGACACTATTTGCTTATTTGAAGTTGGAAAAGCTTATAAGCTCGCCTTTTCAGCTTATGAACTTATGGCTTATTAAAGTACATAAGCTCAACTTGACAAGCTCATAGGAAAAAAAGTGAGTTTATGAGCTTTTCTATATTCGAATAATCCCATGTGCCCGGGAAGTAAGCGAAACCCAACACTCCCTAATTAGCTGCAACAAAACTGATTAGACTATCTTATTATATATAGTCATTGCTCATTATACATGTGAATCTATTGAGCAATAATATTTTGTCAGACATTCAAATTACTGATTATCTTATTTAGCGAGTTCCTACAAACAAACACCCCCTCTTATTTAGGTACCTATATGTTGTGATTATGGGGGGTTGTCCGGATTAGCTTTTTTTTCCCCTGGGCATAAGCTCACTTTTTTGGGCCTATAGCCTTATTAAGTTGAGCTATGGACTTACATAACCCATAAGCTCCTGCTGATAAGTTATAAGACCACAAATGTGAGTTTTCGAGGTTTACCAAAAGTAAATAAGCTAATCCAAACACCCCTTATATCAGAATTAAATAAGCTTTTCTGAATAAGCAACTCCAAAAAGCTATTCAAACACCAAGCCCATAAACCACACAATAAGTTATATCAACCAATAGCAATTATAAGCTAAGCACAAAAAAAGAAACAATCTTTCAAGACCCATAAAACAAAAACATAAATAAACACATCAAGATCAATTTTTCACTACAACCCACAATCAAAATTAAATCTTTTTCCATCATTAAACAATCAAAAACCATAAAAATGAATATTTATAAACAAACCTTAACACTGAAGTCATAAACTGATTGCTTAGATTGAGTAGCCATTGATCTAATTCCCAAAACTGGTGTTTTGTTATTAGCACAAAACCTTGTTGAAAACCAAGATCTTTTCGAACCTATTGGATTATTATAATTTAAAGATATTTGACAAGATTTTGATAAAAGGGTTTTCGAGGGTATTTTTGTAATTTTTTGGGTGCAAAGATTGCGGAAGACACGAACTGAAGAACAAGACATTTGGGGTTATATATGCAAAAGTAAATATTTTGGGTTATGATATATGTACCCTGAAAACACCATTTGTAACCCCCCGTTTTTTTTATCTTTTTTTTTCGTATTTTATTTTTTTTTATTTTTATAATTTTGCATATGTTATAAAACTGTAACACGGAAAAAACGAAACGAAAAATATAAAGTTTAACAGGTCAAAAGTATGAAACTGTCAAAAATTACGGAACAGAAACTGATAAAAAACTGCGTTGCACTGTAAAAAGGAAGGTACAAAAGGAATCTTTTATACTTTTTGGCACTATGCAGTGAGTCAGGGGTACTAATAAGGGCACCCAAATATTTTTAAGTGACTTTGATTCTATATGCACACTATGTGGATGTTGGGGTGACACGTGGCTATTTTGTTGTGATGACGTGGCAAAGATATTGTGTGTGAATGCAATGTGTGTTACTGTTTCTCATTTCTTTCGTGACCGTGTATAATAGCGTTTATTCCTTTTTGATATATATAAAAACGATTGTTTAACATTTCAACAATCCATGCAGCATTATTTATTTTCCGTGGTGGACCGGAGATACCACAACTAGGGCTGTAAACGAACTGAACGTTCAGCGAACCGTTCGTTAATCGTTCGCCGAGAAATTCGTTTATGTTCGTTTATTTAATAAATGAACGAACACAAACAAGAATTTTGGTCCGTTTAGTTAAATAAACGAACGTGAACAAACGCTTCGTTCGTTTATTTACGTTCGTGAACGTCCGATTATGAATGTTCGATTATGTTCGTTTATTTCGTTCGTTTACGTTCGATTAACATCCCAAATATTAAAGGAAATAATAATTTAATATATCAAGTATTTAAGGTCCCTAAAATAATATATTAATATAGTACTAACTATTTATATAAAACATTAAAGTTGAAATTGAACAAAAAAAGTTGAAATTGATAAGTTGAAAGTGACAAGATGAAACTGGTCTTCTAATGAGCGAGAATTTTGGCGCCAATAATAGTCACAGTACAAGTAAATAACTTTTTTATGCTAGATATTTTATTAGCACTGAACATTTAAAAATAACAACTTTATTTACAACTATCGTAGTATGTTCCCTTTTGGTTTATATATGATCGTTTACGATTCATTTATGTCCGTTTATGCTCATTTATGTTCGATTTACGTTCGTTTAACTTATTAATGAACGAACATAAACGAACATGAACAAGTTCAAATTTACAAATAAAACCGAACATGAACAACAATTTGGTCCGATTAATGCGTTGCGTTCGTTATTTGTTCGGGATCTAAAAATTAAATAAAACGAACAAAGTGAACAAAACCTCCGTTCGCGTTCGTCCGGTTCGTTTACAGCCCTAACCACAACTTGTTCTTTTTTAGTTGTTGTGGTATTTTGGCCATAATTTCTTTTTTTTCTCTTCGGTGTTCACGCTTAACTCAAAATATGAAAGTAGTAGATATTTTTTTTTCGTCAAGTGGCTTTTTAAGTCACACAAAAAGAAGTTCGTATGAAGAAGTTGTGGCAAAAAATACCACAACAACTAAACGAGAAAAAGTTGTTGTGGTATTTTGGCCACAAAATTCTTATACGAACTTCTTTTGGGGTGATTCAAAAAGCCACTAAACGAGAAAAGAGATATCCACAACTTTTATATTTTGAGCTAAGCGTGAGAACCAAAAGAAAAAGGAGAGATTTTCAAAAATTCGCAAGGTTTAACCTTAAAAAGTTAAACCTTGCGATTTTTATAGGTATTTCAAAATTTTTGAAAAAAATGAATATATGGTGAAATATGCTTGCAAAATGAGTAATTTTGTTATTTTCCATAAACAAAAACGAGATAAATATGTTTATAACTAACATTTGTTTATATCTTTTACACATTAAAATATAATTTAAGTTTTTATTTTTCTGTAAGTGAAAACAACAATTTACTAATACAATGTAATTACTTGACTTATTCGATATGACATATTTTAAATTATTGATTAGGTAGATGATCGGTTAGAAAGTCATTCCTTTTTAAAAAGTCTAGAAAAAGTGTTCCTAAAATGACATGTGTCTCTCTTACTTTTTCCTTCAAGGGCATTTGGTAATCTTACCCCCCACATCTTTTACCATTCTTCTCGTATTTCTTTCTATTTTTTCTGGATTTATCGATTCTTTCCTTGATTTCTTTCTTCTTTTTATCTCATATATAACCATTTTTTCACAATGATTTCCATTCGATTCATTCATTCAATTTCACATTCTTATCATTCTTTCACTTTTCATATTTTGCAAAATTAGGGTTTTTTTTGCTTGTTGTTCATATCGTATCAACTTTTTGTTCTTCAATTCGTGTTCATTGCTCAAACCGGTTACCAATTTAGGGTTATTAACCGTTCAATCGGTTAATTAGATATAAATTTGAGGGTTTTTAATTGTTCAATCGGTTAATTGGATAAAATTTAGGGTTCTTAACCTTCCAATCGGTTAATTGGATAAAATTTGGGGGTTATAGCTGTGAAATTTGGTTTTAATGGCGATTAATGATCCTCATGTGTTCAATCAAGGTATTTTTGATAATTTTTATTTAGTTTTTTTATTTTTATTTTTGATGAACATTTTAGCAGTAATTTCATGATTATCTTAGATTTTTTGATGTTCATCAATTAATGCAATTTTTGTTATATGCTTTTTAGTTGATAAACATTTTAACTATTTGATGTATGATTGATTTTCATGTTTTTTTGCCATTATTTTTATTTGACGTTCATTATTTGATGCATTTTTGTTATATGATTTCTATTTGATGAACAACTATTAAAAACTGATGGGATGATTGGCTTAAAAACTCTTCTTTGATTTCTCTGTAATTCTAGCTACTTGCTAGTTTCTTAATAAAATCCGCTGTTAAAAAAAAAACTATTAAAAACTGATGAATTAATGAACTCTATAATATAAATTGATGAAGTGAATGAAAATTAAACTGATGAACTGAATGAAAATTATTCTATTTGTTCATCTATTTTATATTAATGTGAACAATTCTGTAAATTAAATAGGTGAACTTAATGAAAATTGTTTTATTTGTTCACCAGTTTTTGTTCATCTATAAATTAAACTGATGAAGTTAATGATAATGCTTTTTTGCCATTATTTTTATCTGATGTTCATCATTTGATGCATTTTTGTTATATGATTTCTATTTGATGAACAACTATTGAAAACTGATGAATTGATGAACTCTGTAATTAAACTGATAAAGCGAATGAAAATTAAACTGATAAACTGAATGAAAATTGTCTATTTGTTCATATGTTTTATATTAATGATGAACATCTCTGTAAATTAAACTAATGAACTTAGTGAAAATTGTTCTATTTGTTCATCAATTTTGTTGGTCAATTTTTTATTTTATGATGAACAACTTTGTAAAATAAACTAATGAACTGAATGATAATTGTTCTATTTTGTTCATCAGTTCATTTGTTCATCATTATTTAATGGTTTTGTAAATTTTTCTACAAATCATAATTATGAACTTGTCCCATATTATGTTGGTATTGTGTTTTAGGAGGATGGTTGTAAGATTTGGGTTCCCGATGTTGATGCTTTTAAAACGCCATCTATTGATATTATGTATCACTCTCTTTAGCAGGCTTATGAGTATTACAACGCTTATGCGAAGAAAGCTGGTTTTGAGGTTCGTTTAGCTCAATAGTATAGGTATAAGAATAATAAGGAAAAGTATCCCGATTTGAAGTATTATTGTTAGCCTCACTACTTTGTAAAGCTGGCGTGACTTGATCGTCTTCACTCATTTCTTCGAACAATGGTCTTATAATTCCAGACCCGCTATCGTCCCTAGCCTTCTTTAAATAGTCAGTGAGCGTGACTTGATCGTCTTCACTCATTTCTAAAAGTAGAGGATTAGTATATAATAGCTGGCAAAGAATTTAGAATTTAAATTGTAAACTAATTTTAGCTCTCCGACAACAGCGCCAAAAACTTGATGCGTATTAATCGTTGAATTAATTTTCAAAAGTTTTAAATTTATAAAACTAGATTACCTATGGTCTACAATGCACTAACGGGCAGAGAACCCAATCGTATGTAATGCAGGATTGGTAAATCCGAGGTCGTCCCAAGAGCTAAGTGTTTAAGTTGCAATTTGAATGGGTCACATATTAATTTGAATTGGTTTGAATATGATTAAACATAACTAAATTAAATTGAACACGAAACTTAAAATTACAAGAATAGATAAGGGAGAAGAGAGTATTAGCCTAGTTATTCCTTGTTACAGTTATGCTTAGCTTTTCCTAGTGCAATGTCTACTTATCGTTTACGGTGGTTCTAATATCAACAGGTTCAGTTGAGCATTTAACCTGTTCTATGTATCCTACGATCTCAGGTCCTCGTTGGAAACGAAAGGTGAGCATCTAGTCTATAGTGGTTAACCTCCAACTATTCTAATGAACTGTTTAATGCCAATAATCCTACATCTTGGCTACAAACTCTCCTGAAAGAGTTTTCCTGAAGTTTATAAGTACCTATCATACTGTATGCGGAGATATGAGCAATTTCTACACTATGAACAGTTTCCAAGCTATCTCTAGTACCCGGTTAATCCTTAATTCACCATATAAGTCTACTATAAGGTCTAACAGGATCTACACTAGCATCAATACTACCAAATATCGAGGATCATGCAACAGGCAATAAGGATATCCTATAAATGATAATTCAACAAGAAACTAACATCAAACCCATAAAAAATCATAACAAGGTTAGCACTTAAGGTGCTTAGCCACTCATGATATAGAATACATAAGAAATAATGGAAGAACTCATTGATTGAGAAAACATTATCGCCTTACAGGTTTTGTGATGAATAAATAATATAATAAATAAGTAAATTGATATCTCCTTTAAACTAGTAGGTGAATGAGTTGAATTTCTTTCTTCTTGGAAGCCATAGATGTTCTCTAGAATTCCTATGTGAGTGAATGACACGAATGAGCTGAAATTAAGGTTGTATTTATATTATTCGTCTCAACTATGGCGTAGTTGAGGGAATAAACTACGTCGTAGTTATGCTGAGTCAGGCTTTCCTTTTACATGCTAAGTGTAACTACGACGTAGTTAAAGTGGCCAACTACGCCGTAGTTGCGACTAGACTTTACATATTCAGTACTTCATGGTAACTACAACGTAGTTAAATCGAGGCAACTACGCCGTAGTTTCTTCTAAGCCAGCTTGGATTCTTCAATTGAGCTACGACGTAGTTCTATGTGGTAACTACGCCGTAGTTATGACTTAGTAGCATAATTTCATCATTTTACTTGTCCAATTCCTGTGTCTTTCCGCTCCAACGTCCATATTTTCTTGTAAATAAAATATAAGGCAATTAAGTACACATTCTAACCATAAATAAACAGTTATGAACGTTTTATGAGGGATTTTGATACAAAAAGGCATCGAGTATTTGATGTTATAAGTTACCTTGAGGGTGAAAGATTATCGCACAGTTAGTCCTTGGTTTGTGAGGTAGCATAACGATCGTTAACACTTCAAGATAAACCTTTAACGACGAGCTGCTTTACACCATTTGTCCTTAGAAGCCAAAATCAATAATGACCGTTAACGTGACAACAAAACCTTTCAAGAGAAATTCATTTAACTACTTGTCCTCCGTTAACTATCAAAGCACAACAACGATTACATCAACACAACAAACACAATACATCACACTTAAACGATCCTTATCAAGATTCACCTTCACTCATAAAGGCTAGTATTGGGATTTTAACGACTACGGGGTTTTTATGCGATTCTACTTAATGAGGACTGAAGTTCAAGTTCGGGTTTTTTGCTTCTTCCTCGGGGTTTGTTATATCGGGTTATCTTTATCAATGGTCATCAACATTCTCCGACATAATAGATAAGGGGATTTGGATTGGGTTGGTCAAGAGAGAATTGTAAAGAGAGTACTTTCCGACATCTTCTCACAGAGTATTGCTTATGCAATCACGGGTATATGAGGCTAAGTAAGGAGTTCCAGTTGATATAAGATGTACATATGTGTATGATGATTCATTAAATAGTCATCATCCTGGAAGGAGAAATGTGTACATCCAAGACTTAGTTGACTTTGGTGTTATCGTTTTGACTACATAGAGGGATAAATTGTTTACATCCGTGACTTAGTTGACTTTGGTGTTGCAATTCATATCATCACTATCCTGGAGGGAGAAAAGTGCATTTTCAGGATTTAATTGACTTTGGTGTTATGGTTTTGACTTCGTGAAAAGGGATAAACTATGTACTTCGGGAATTGAGCTTTATACAACAAGACTGAGATGCTTCCTAAGTGAGATGACTTTGATGTTATTATCCTTTCCCACATATTTTTCAAAATGAGAAAGAAGGTCTTTGAGCCGAGCTGAAAGGAGGTTGTATGACTCAAGACTAGTGCATTAACTCTTATCATTCTTATGGTTGTCTGTCTGGGAGGGAGCCAAAGAAAAAGAGCCTACTAGTTGAGAGGGAGTAAAAACTCAACTAGATACTGAACAAGAAGTTTAGATCATAATTCATATCAAAGCCGAAGTATTTGGATGAGAGAACTTCAAGGATGACAAATGAGAAGCAGATTCAGAAATTTTGACATGACCAGGATTTTAAGAAAATGAATCTTTTTTCAAGACATGCAGCTAATTCAGAAACTTCAAGATTACCAAAAGTGTATAAAGAAAGTTTTCAAAGAACATGTGGGAAGTTAAGAGCAGAAATCGAATCAAGGCCGAGATCATCGGTAGAGAAAACTTCTAAGTCATCCTCAGCAGTATGATTACAGTGTGTTCGTCTACAAGCTGAAGAAATAAAGTTGGAGTATTCAAAAAGATCAAGATCATTGAAGACATTCTCAAGGAATACTAGACTTCATTCGTATCATTTTTATTTATTTTTCTTATAGGAAATATTGTAGCCAATTCACGTGACACCGTCTTCGAGGGAGATTGTTAGCCTTACTACTTTATAAAGCTGGCGTCTTACACGTGAACTGGACTAGCTATAGATACTGCATGATACGCAAGGGTTAATAATGTAAAAATGAGTTAGATAACTCTTGTTTAGGCAATAAATACCCCACATGACTCTCTATGAGGGGTGTGGAAGAATGTGTAGTCATTTGCAACATTTTAATAAAAGACAATTTTATATACTTTGATCAATCCCGACCCCCCGAAGGTGGTTTTGATACGTGTAACAGTTATATTTGTTGTAAGGAAGGTTTAAATCCTCCCCCAAAAGTTGGATGATCAACGTCTAATAATAGGAAAGTTCCGTCTAGACGTACTGATTGTAAAGCTGTTTTGCGCGTGAAGTTTATTAAAGGGAAAGGATAGTGGTGTTATGATTTTGTTGAGGGTTATAATCACAACTTATTTAGTGAAGAATATAAAGTATTTTTGAAATCATATCGTGAAGTTACTTATACTCGGCAAGTGTTTCTTTATCAAACGTCACAAGTAAGTCTTGGTCCAGTGAACTGTTTCCATTTGATGAGGCAGATATATAGGAATTATGATTTTATCAAAGCGAGTTATGTTGATTGTATAAATTTTATAAGAGAGTTGCTTGAATTTATAGGTAAGAATGATGTACAGATGATTGTTGAAATGATGATGAACAAAAAGGATTTTCTTCCTAACTTTTCAATGGAATATGAAATTGGTAAAAATAATGCTTTAACGAATATATGCTGGGCTAATGAATATTCAAAAAGGAAATACTATGTGTTTGGTGACGTTTTATCGTTTGATGCTACTTTGAGAACGAATAAGTGAGTTCATTTTTATCTCTTTTTTTATTGTTTGTTCATTATTGTATCTGATTAACAATTTTGTTCAATTCATTAGTTCCTTAATTTATTTGATGAACAACTCTTGAAAACTGATGAATTTTGATGAATGGAATGCTAACAGACCACCAAACGCATTAAGCTTGGTTGTCAACAGTCTGCGTTCATTAACCCTGCTGTACAGCACATCCCAAAGATGGCTTAATCCAACTAGAAATTAGAGATCTGCGTTGATCTCCCTTTGAATATAGACTGACATTGTGTCAGTCAAATTGTTAGAGTTTTTCGCATCTGCAAGTTCCTGTAGAAGTGGGAAGTTGGCCATTGTTTTTTAGTGTTGTTGACTATGTTGTCTTGTATTTGGTTTGAAAATAATGTTGGGTAATAACCCTTAAATAGCAAAAACCAACTGAAGTTAGCGGTTCCATAGTGAATCTAATAATTAGATATCAAAATACGACGGCTGAGTGACTGATATTCACAAGGCTCTATGTTACTTGCATTAATTAACATTGTTATTACATGTGATATCTTTCTTTGGAAGACATGTGGAAGGCGGGAAAGGAGAACAGACCAAAGTAACCTTAGGGACCAACGGTGTAACATACCTGTGGAAAACTATAAGGGGGGTGAATAGTTTACCGCTTTTTAAATTTTATGTTTAGTTTGATTATAAAACTTAGATTCGACTTTATGTGAATTCACAATATGAACAATTTAACTAATCAAATAAGTAATGACAAGATATAAAATAAGTATAAAATATAAGAGATAAGAGATGGAAAGATCAAACCATAACACGAGGATTTATAATGGTTTGGTAACGAAGCACCTCTTCGCCCTACTCCACTCCCCGAGCACCAAACTCGAGAGTTTTCTTCACTATGTCAACAAGCTCCCTTTAGGCGGAGAAAACCATACACAACTTAGCTTACACTAATTTTCGACACAAATCCAAATGTCGAGTTCTAATCCTAGCTAGAACTAATCTATCATACCAAGCTTTAGGAGCTTGTTTAAGTCCGTAAAGCGCTTTCTTGAGTCTATAAACATGATTAGGTTTTGTGAAGTCAATGAATCCTGGAGGTTGTGCCACGTAAACCTCCTCATTAATAAAACCGTTAAGGAATGCACTATTTACATCCATTTGAAATAATTTAAAGTCTAATGCGCATGCATAGGCTAATAATATTCTTATGGATTCTAGTCTAGCTACGGGTGCATAAGTTTCATCATAATCAATTCCTTCTTGTTGATTATAACCTTGGGTGACTAGCCTAGCTTTATTTCTAGTTATAATGCCATTTTCGTCGAGCTTATTTCTATACACCCATTTGGTTCTAATAATGGTCATATTCATAGGATTAGGGACTAATTCCCAAACATCATTTGATATAAATTGGTTTAGTTCTTCTTGCATGGCCATTACCTAACTTTCATCTTTTAAAGCTTCATTTATATTTTTGGGTTCTATTGTTGAAAGAAAATAAAAGAAATTACTTTTGTCTTGAGCTTGTGATCTAAGAGTTCTTTAATTTAGATTACCAATAACATTATCTAGGGGACGACTCTTAGATTATTTAATGTTTATGATTTCATTATTTTTTAGAGATTTATCTTCGAGATCATTGCCTAAGGATTTTGTTTTATTAACCTCAATAGCTTCTTCTTTGATTAAAGCATCATCTTCCAATGGTGATGTTTTATGTGGGGGAGGAGTTTCATCGAATGTCACATTTAAGGATTCTTCGACTTTCATTGTTTGTTTATTAAGAATTATGTAAGCTTTACTATTTTGAGAATATCCTAGAAAAATGCCTTCGCACGACTTTGGGTCGAACTTGGTGAGGTAATCTTTTGTATTAAGTATGAAGCATTTGCTTCCAAATACTTCAAAATAGTTAAGGTTTGGTTTTCTACCTCTTAATATTTCGTATGGGGTTTTTTCCTAAAATACGTCTAATGGAAATTTTATTAATTATATACGTTGACGTATCGACCGCATTACACCAAAAATTTTGTGGAATAGATTGTTCATTTAACATGGTTCTACTCATTTCTTGTAGAGTGCGATTTTTTCTTTCTACTACCCCATTTGATTGTGGAGTACGAGGAGCGGAGAAATTGTGAGAAATCCTATTTAAGTCATAGTAGTTTCCGAATTGTACTTCATTATCAAATTCCCGAGCATGATCCGTTCTAATTGACACTATAGAAATCCTAATTTATTTTGAATTATTTTACTAAATATTTTGAATTCTTCGAATGCTTCGGTTTTATTTCCTAAAAATCTAGTCCATGTATATCGAGAATAGTCATCTACAATTACTAAGGTGTAACGATTTCCTCCATAACTTCGTATGACGGATGGGCCAAATAAGTCCATGTGTAATAATTCTAAGCATATAGTTGTTGGTACTATATTTTTGGCTTTGTGACTCGCGTGAGTTTGCTTTCCAATTTTGCAAGCGTCACAAAAATGTCGATCAAATTTAAGCTTAGGTAGATTTCTAACTAATTCCTTAGAAGCCAATGATTGAATTAATTGCATATTTGCGTGACCTAATCTCCTATGCCATAAAGTGGAGTTTTCGTCTAAAGTTGCAAGACATATTTTATCTTCCGGTTTATTTCCTAATTTCATTACATATAGCCCTCTTTTTCTAATTCCTCTACCTATGACCTTTTCGTCTTTAATTATTTCGCTATCGTGTTCGGTAAATACTACTTTACATTTATTATCACATATTTGACCAACACTAAGCAAGTTAAATTTTAAATTATCTACGTGCTCAACATTTTCAATAATTAGGGAGTCATGAGAAATCGTACCTTTGCCTATGATGTTACCGCGTAAATTGCTTCCGAAAATGACGTTCCCTCCGTTATACGCTTTGTATGTAGAAAACAACTTTCGGTTACCCGTCATATGTTTCGAACATCCACTATCTTTAATCCACTCGTCGGGCTCTAAGTTTATTCCTAAGCATATCTCATTTGATGCTTGAGCTACAAGACAAGTTTCGTCTTTAGCCTCATCTTCGCCACTATCACTCCATGCTCCTCCAATAAACGCTCTTTGATTATTGCTTCTTGGCGACTTTGGACATTCTCCGATGAGGTGATTCGGATCTCCACATCTAAAGCATTTTCTTTCACTTTTACCATTTTTGGTAAAGATGCAACAAGAACAATAGCCAACATGTTGTTCAACTTGATCCAAGTTGATGGTATGAGGTAAGTTTAGAGAGTAAAGAGATGAGGAAGTATTACGTTGTGAGAGGTGCATGGCTAGGAGATTTGATAAGTCTTGAAGTTGGTTAATGTCATTCATGAGCATTTCTCTATTTGGAGATGGAGGAAGTGGAGGTTGTGCGTGGTTGTCACCTTGAGGTGAGGGAGAAGTTTGAGCATGAAGCACACTAGCAACATGTGGATTGATGAGTAAGTGAGGAAATAAGGGTTGTGTTTGAGATTGATTGATGCTTTGTGGTGGAATGGAAGCTTGTCCAACATTAGTGTTACAAGAATCACTAAGTGGAAGTGAGTGAGATTGTAATGAAACATGGTTTGAATGAGTAGTAGGTTCATTGATAGGAGATTGTGGTTTGAGCATTGGTGTTGGTAAGTTAACATCAACCTCATTGGAAGAGTTACAATGGTTCAACTTATTCCTCCATGTGGGTCTTACCGACATTTTAGCAACCCTTGAAAGTTTGGGTAAAGGTTTGTGATGGGAAGACATTAGAGAGGACAAGTCTAATGTGGTGAATGTGTTGAGGATGAGGGTTTATTTATACTAGGAAGATGATGTGATTATGGATGGATGAACATTGTTATAATACAAATCCAAGGAATGTTGGTGAGAATTAGGAAAGTACAGCGGGGTCTAGGAAAAAGAAGGCCAAAAAGCAGAAAGAAACAGTAAAATTCGTACTTCAGGTGTCCGGTCCCCTTAATTATATGGCCAACCCCTTTAATTTTAAGGGGACCGCCCGTTTGATTTAAGGGGGCCGCCACCTGAAAGGTCCAGAAAGTCCAGGTTTTTGTTTTGTTTCAGGAAATGGTAAAAAGGTGGACTGTTTTGTGGCCATTTTGCAGCAAGTCCTAGTTTTTATGGCAACTAAGACTACAATCATTTGGCAAGCAAGAAAATAGGCAAGCAAAGTCCTAATTTTGTTTTAAACATGATCAAGTCTAAGGGCATTTAGCAAGTAATAACATGTAGACAAGCATGCAAGAAGGTAAAATAAAGCCTTCAAGAGAAACCATATTATACAAATAGTTTTAATACTCCTAATAGTTGTAATGCTCTTAAGATTTCTTAAACAAATACTATATGTTGTAAACACATTTAACTGAGACTTGTGTTTGCATTTATAACCCTAGTGTGTGCCTATATGTAACAGATGTGGAGTAACGATTATTTCGATTCTAAGAAAAGAAAACCTAAGAAATAATCCAAGTGCTCCTTGATTTAATGTTGCTCAATCAAGATTATCAAAACATATATTTGATTATATATTTTGGCCACAAATGTGAGATCATTATGCATGATTTGAAAAATGTTTTTAGCATATATCAACAATGTATGAAAATAATTTTTTCATGTACTCCTAGTCGTGAGAAGGATTTTGTTAAAGTGTATTGGGACTTACATATACATATGTTAAGTAGAAAGTCTTAAGCCTTGACTAAATCAAGGTTACGTAATTTTGTATATAAATTATCCTTTTGAAAAGTTCTTAATTTGTGATTTTATACAAAATAGAATCTTAGACTAAAAAAATATAAAAACTTTTACCTACTGTCAGATGGCCGGTCCCCCTAATTGTATGGTCGGCCCCTTTAATTTTAAGGGGACCGCCCATCTGACAAATATTTTTTCCTAATTTTTTGATTTTGGCATTTTAATTTTGTTTGTAGCTCATTATTCTTGTTTACTCGTAAGTTCCTCATCAATCATTTATAGTAATGAGACATTTAATGAGAGTTTAATCAATTTGTTCCATCATTCCTAGACCTGGAGATAAGTAATTAAAAGGCTCACGTTTGAGGGGTTTAGTTAGGATATCGGCAATGTTATCTTCCGATGAAATCTTTTCTATGGAAATATTTCCTTTTTGAACATTGTCACGAAGGAAATGGAGATGAATCTCAATGTGTTTTGTACGAGAGTGTTGTACGAGATTCTTATTTAAGTCTATAGCCCCTTTGTTATCACACATTATAGGGATGCCATCTAACCTAATGCCATAATCTACGAGAGCTTGTTTCATCCATAGTGCTTGTTAACATGCCTTTCTGGCGCTTACATATTCGGCTTCGGTAGTGAAAATGGCAAGAGCGGTTTGCTTCTTCGAAAACCAAGATGTTAAACAACATCCCATAAACGTGCAAATACCACTAGTGCTTTTTCGGTCCACATAATCTCCCGCATGATTAGAGTCCGCATATACTATAGTTTCTATGCCGGACCCCTTAGGATACCATAATCAATGTGTTTTGTATGAGAGTGTTCTACGAGATTCTTATTTAAGTCTATAACCCCTTTGTTATCACACATTATAGGGATGTCATCTAACCTAATGTCGTAATCTACGAGAGCTTGTTTCATCCATAGTGCTTGTTAATATGCCTTTTCGGCGCTTACATATTCGGCTTCGGTAGTGGAAATGGCAAGAGCGGTTTGCTTCTTCAAAAACAAAGATGTTAAACAACATCCCATAAACCGACTTGAAAAACAACAAAGGGCAAATTTACACAAAGTATGCATAACTAAAAGAACCACCTGACTTTATTGAACAGACCCTAACCCACCTCTAAACCAACCATCTTCAACGAAAGAACAACCTAACCAACACATGAACAACCCAATCACATATTCTTCATAATATAATTGAAATCAATCTTTTTATGCACCTCACGATAAGTTTCAGCGATCATCATTCCTCGCTGCTAAGCATTGTTATAAAATCATTCTCTTAAACTTGTAGTAGAAACACACCACAATTGTAACGACATCAAGATGGAAGGGCTCTCCTTTAAGTTTATTATAAACAACTTTCTGACATTTGGTCGGTCTAACAAGTGTAAACCCATAAGTGTATGTGAGCACTCCTTTAAGTTTGGGTAACTTGGGGTAAATCAGTCCATTCACATGGTTTTAAGACTTTTGGGTAAGTGAGCCCTACATTTTTGAAAACTAGACACAAAATTCTTTCCCAGTGGTAAAAGCCTTGTATTGTTACCATTTCCGGATTAGGGCTTAGAGGTTCTGGAAGTCGGGTAAATTTCAGAATATGGAAATTTAACGTATATACTTTGAAAATTTAAAACATAATTTAAGCTATGTACAAATGGAATTAAAGTATTTTTTAATATGTGACTTAACCAATATAAGAGTCGGGTTGTAACTTGGGTTTTGGGAAAAAATACTTTGAAAACGATAGTGCTAGCCATGCTCCTAATGGTCCCACACACACCTCATGATCGCTTAATTACTTTTACGTATCGATTTATACTTTATCGTTCTAAAGAGACGCACGCAACCTCGTCTTTTTAGGTGGTATTTAGTGCTTTTTTTTTGCTTGATCCTCGATCCTCGTTTACTTCAGACTTTATTACTTCTGGTGATTTCATAGCCCCATTTTTCTACATTATACTTGTTTTAATAAATTCTTCGGGTAAGGATTACTTGCTTGTTATTTAACCTTTGGACCAGCAAGGAGTACTTTCAAAATTGTATGCTATCCAGACTGTAGCTTGAATATTATTGCCTAATTACTCTCATATGCCAATGAAGTCCCTTTTCCTATCACTGAAACCTTAAATTACTAGTGTAGTAGCCGAATGTTGTGGGTAATCTCTCGGGAACTGACAATCCTCACCTTACAGTTGGGATCACAGGTTTTGATCTAATGTGCATTTAGACATGTTTGAAAATTTCATAGAAATATTTTGGCATGCATTCCTATATACATAAGGCAACGTTAAGGTTTCGTGTCATGAGCTTAGTGTAAATACATAGTGTCATTTAAGACTTTGTGAATTTTTTTCTCTTGTCTAACACTACTAAACTTGTTGATCCATGCTTTACTTACTGTTAAACTATGATTTTACTCAATAAATTTGTTGACTTTTAGCATGTTTAATCTCAGGTTCCGAAGGTGTGAATCTCTGGATGGAAGCCGCTCGAAAGAAGGATATCATGAATGATGGATTCTGATGTTTTTTCCTTAAATTCGATGCTAACTTTTAAACTTGTTCTCTAAAACAATGTGTCATCTTCTGAAAACTATGTGTTATTACTTTATGTCACCCATTGTAAATCTGGGGTAAGACCGAAACTCTAAACTATGAACTAAGTTGATGCATCGATGAAAACTTTTATTTATAAAGTCACTTTTGAGGTCTTTCCTATTACTGTACTTTGTGCTATGACGTCGCACCCCAACTGTTTACCGTCTAGGCTGCCCGCCAAGATTTCGGGTGAGTGACAGATTGGAATCCACACCAAGGTTATAGGGGAAACTAGTCAATTTTCAAAAACCTAGTCTATAACCAAAATTTTGTTTTAAAATTTTTTTCTGTGTCATTCTCAAATACAAATCCTCATCACTTGTTTTCGATAATCCCAACGCGCGACTTTCTGATTCTATTTAATATTCTTTTGATTTAATACTATTGTATTATATGATTATATATAATAAAACTTGGAGTTTACTTCTATCCTTTACATTTATCTTTAAAAAACGTTAATCATAATTATTCACGTCAGCCAAATATAAAAATATTGACCGTCTAGATTAATGATGTTTATTTTATAAGAACGTCATCGGTTAAATCTCCAAAAATCTTAATTTTATAATCATTTGTATAATATATGATTTTTATAATATATTTTCTTTTCTTCTTATAGCAATATGGAATTGCATACTGTGTTGTAAATAAATTCATGATTAACTTTTTCTCATCTTTCTATCTCATTTTCTCCATTGCTATCTTGTACCTCGACTTAAATGCTCTTACAGATTCTTACTGAATTTTGTACTTGTATTGTTGATAGAATCATGCCGCCTAGAAGGTTGAAGAAGAAATCTGTCTTAATAAGCTAAAAGATCTAAAATATATGTTTAACGGATATGCTTGTTAAGTGAGGTGAAAAGATCATTAAGTGTGAAGGAAAGTTTTTATTGATGAATTAGTACCCGTTTAAAAACTATTTTCTCACAACGTTGGTTTATTTTGAAAACAATCTTTTATATTGGTACTAATTACTAGATTAATATTTAGTTATCCTTTTGGCTTTTGCCCGTCAAAATAACCAAACAAGTAATCTAAATAATCCGAAAATTATTAATCAACAATCCTTTTTAATTTCACACTTAATTCACTAATCACTACTCACTTAACAAGCATACAATAAACTACTCACTAATCATAACTACTAAATAACATCAATCAAACTAACAATCATAAGCATATTTTTCTAAACTAATATTAAACTAAAATCACTACGGTTGAAAAAGATAAGAAGATAGAACCCGTATGATGAAATAAGACGAATTAAACCACCTGATCTTATAAACTAAAACAAACACTAAATATTACTTCTTTATTAGCTTTGACTCAACTAATTAGTTAATAAAAATGTAAACTTTATATACTAAATAGCTTAATAAAAACAATAAAAGCTATAAACTTTAGAAAATAAGCTAGCTTATAAGACCCTTAAGCTCTACGCCTTAGATGTAGAAATTGTTCCATCAACATTAAAACACAAGTAAGGTTAAACCAAATAAGCTATTTGATAAAACTATAAGCTAAAAGCTTAAATCCGCAATATTAAGAATTTCGAAAAGAATAAGCTAAAAGCTATTAGGTTATAAAGTTAGATTTAAAAGTAAACAAACTAAAACCTCATAACACAATTGAATAAGCTAAGAATAGCTTATTCGATCCAAAAATCCACAATCAAGTAATTGATGACATCAAATAACGTCTATTTTATAGCATCATTCATCCCATGTTATTAACCCATTTTGTATAGTTATTGCAAAGAATTGTTACTTAATCGTTTATATTTGAGAATTGCAGTAATTATGAAGTAATTGGTGAAAATTAGCACAAAGCGCGCATTCTGGAGCTTAAATAAAGATATTTTGAAGATTACTATTCTGAAGACCAATACGTCGTATCCATCAAGGAAGATACGGCGTATCCGTGCCTGCACTCACTAAAGACCACACAGGAATAAAGCTCAATACGCCGTATCTAGAGAGACTCAATACGCCGTATTCAAGATATAGTATTTAAATATTTTGGAAGATATCAAGCGTGGTCCCTACTCTAAGAAATCCCCAATACGCCGTATCCAATACTTGGATACGTCGTATCGAACCGACTTCCAGACCTTATAAATAGAAAACTTAAAAACGAGTTTTAAGTGTGCTAAATCATATTCTCGATACCTAAACCATAAAAGTCAATTTTTAGAGGAGAAAAAGAGTAGAAGAGGTCGAGCAACGCTATCAATTCCATAGGAGACAACGTGCAATCCATATAACTTTTAGTAATTGTTCAGGATTTTTGAATCATTCATTAACCTCGGTTTAGTTCTTTACCTTGGCCTAAATAATTGCTTTTGTAATATTAATATGAACTTTGAAGCTAATACCTCGTGTAATTATCCATTATTAAGAAAGAACTGAATGTTTGGTATTTGTTATCTCATTACTTGAATTATCATAGTAATCTTTATTTAATGTTTATCAAATTTATACTTGTTTATACAGCGCTTTGTATCGACCTATCATTCAAAACGGCTCTAGTGAACGGACCAAGTAGATCAGAGTCTCGGATAACTGCTCCATATCAGTTATTAATACTTCTAGAAAATCATAGTTACACGAAATATTGTCCTTTCAAAAGTTTGGTCCTAGGATACGCTTAGGGCTTAACTAGTTAATTGGATATTGCCAATGGTTTATTGATCGTGTTGACTAGTAGGTGAGCTAGATAATTCAACAAGTTACGTTCTGATTACATTGGATAGTTGGACAAGTGGACTACTAGTGTATAAATTATCATTAAGCGGTAAGTGGGTAAAGTCTCTATGAGCTAGGGTTTAACAAGATCACCATTGCTTTAATCCCTAAGATAGATTATAATCAGCAAATAAGGATGCTTTATGCGGATGCTTTAATTATGATAGAATTAATGTGTCTAGGTCTTAGGATGATGTAACGCCTAAGTCTTAAAATGAGGTAATGTGTTGCTGGAAACGAAATCCTTAAAATCTTAGGGCATTGTCATTCTGGACCAACTGGGGGACATCATAGTGCGACGATTACTGGAAAAAAGTCTATGAATCTGGATTTTATTTGCCTAGCATCTTTAAAGATGCTAAATATTATGTGATGAGGTGCGACGCATGTTAGAGACCAGGAAACATATCATCAAGAAGTGAGATGCCACAAAACAACATTCAGGTATGTGACGTATTTGACATACGGGGACTAGAATTATGTGGCCCTTTCTAAACTCAAAGGGAAAAAATATATATTAGTAGCGGTAGATTACGTCTCAAAATGGTAGGAAGCTCAAGCTCTTCCTACAAACGATGCTCGCGTTGTAATTAGGTTTTTGAGGAGGCTATTCGCAAGATTCAGAGTTCCTAAAGCTTTGATTAGTGATCAGGGGACGCATTTTTGTAACTCTCAATTAGAAAAAGCCTTGCAAAAATACGGAGTGACTTATAAGTTATCTATTGCATATCATCCTCAAACCAACGGACAGACTGAAGTGACCAATAGAGCTATAAAACGTATTCTGGAGAGATCGGTTGGGTATAACCTAAAGAATTGGTTAGAAAAGTTTGACGACGCATTATGGGCATTCAGGACTGCCTACAAGACACCCACTGGATGCACCCTTTTCAAATTGGTTTATGGAAAAGCTTGTCACCTACCTGTAGAGATCGAACATAAAGCATATTGGGCATTAAAACAATGTAATATGGATCTCACAGCTGCTGCAAAAAACCGTTTCATGGAACTTAATGAATTAATGGAGCTAAGAGATGAAGCATATGAAAACACCCGAATCTACAAAGAACGAACTAAGAGATGGCATGACTCTAGGCTTCGAGGGGATAAAGATTTCAAAGCAGGAGATAAGGTATTATTATTTAACTCTAGATTTAAGATGCATCCAGGAAAGCTTAAATCAAAGTGGTACGGCCCGAATGTGGTGAAAACTGTACATCCGTATGGAACCGTGGAAATTATCGATAAAAACGGAATCAGTTTTAAAGTCAATGGACAAAGGTTGAAAAAGTATCACGATGGATATAATAATGAGGAAGAGAAAGAAGTGGTTGAATTGGATGATGATACAACGTGAAAAGGAAGCTGAAGAAAAGTCTAACTTAAAGACTTCACTGTAAACAAAAGTGCTTCTTGGGAGACAACCTGAATTGTTACTTAATTTTGTTATCGAGTCTGTCTTCCCAGACATCAATACGGCGTATCCGCCCCATACCATGTGCCATATTGATTGTTTGGACGTTATCAGTCTTTATTTTGTTGCACTTTAAAAACATTATTGCCAGTTCTCGAATACGGCGTATTCATTAATTTGACATGGCGTATCCACCAGTCTGACCCGTATTTAGTTTAGTTTAGTTTAAATTAACTGTAGGTACCAAGATAGGAATGCACTTGTTTTTCCTATATTTATACAGGACCTCGTGATAGAAACATCGACGGAGTTGGGGGAATGCATATTTTCTAGAATTCTATGTTTGTGCTGTTCGTGCTAGGATTCAGACGCTTTTTCAGCACACAATCTTGCTCATAAAAAACGCTAACTTGGCAGATCACCGAGCAAGATATTAAGGAGTTTACATTCTAATTCTTTTTAAATTCCCGTATTTAATGTTTTATATATACAACGAGGACGTTGTATAATTCAAGTGAGGGGATGAAATTAGAATGTTTACTTGAAGATAATCGTTTCGTAACTACCGAAGGAATTACACGAAGGATCGATTATTTGTTGATACGTCAAAAAACAACAACGATGTAGAGTATTCTACAAAGTGGAAGATATCGCCACTTACCTTGTAAAGTATGTAAAGTTTTGGGATGATTGGGAAGTTGACCGTTACGGGAACGCCAACTTAGGTTGTTGTTTTTGATCAATGATCGAGATGTTGTAAATAGTTGTTTCTTTATCATGGTAACGGTCAGGAAAAAGTGTTTAGAAACTTGTACTTTAGGCTTAATCTATTTGTTTCTTGATTTTTATTTAACAACAATTTACTTCCCTCTCACCTAATGATTAGCCGCTGGTTTTACGCGAATGAGGATTCATACGAACATGCATGTCTATTCCGTCATTACGGCCATGTATGCATGTCTTTTACCTTGTTGGTTTATGACTTTTGGTGAAAGTTAAAAGGTTCCTACCCTATATCATTCTTCATCCTAACCGTTGGTTAAATTTGAATGAGGATGTGATCAAACACACATGTCTATTCCGTTGTTACGGTCATGTATGTGTGCTTCAGCTGCCTTGTTGGAGTGTTACTTCTAGTGAAAGATTGTAGAATGATCAACCGTAAGCCTTTCCATACAAAAACCCATATTTACCTTTATAAACTTGTTACTCCTAAGCTTTAGTAGTGGAGATGTGTATCCTTTCTAAGCTTATGATAGAATACTCGTCACAACCGAGTAATTGAGTGAATTAGTTACATGTTACCACATAGATCAGTTGAGTGATTTGAGTGTTTTCATCTTTTTATTTCGTGAGGCGTTTGGTTGTGTACTTGTAATAGATCGAATGAGTGCTTTAATGGAAAATATCCTTAGGGGTACATTTCTATAAACTTCTAAAGGCTACTTGAGGACAAGTAGGATTCAAGTGGGGGGATATTTGATGAATAACGTCTATTTTATAGCATCATTTATCCCATGTTATTAACCCATTTTGTATAGTTATTGCAAAGAATTGTTACTTAATTATTTATATTTGAGCATTGCAGTAATTATGGAGTAATTGTTGAAAGTTAGCAAAAGATGCGCATTCTGGAGCTTAAATGAAGATATTTTAAAGATTAATATTCTAAAGACCAATACTCCGTATCCATCAAGGAAGATACGGTGTATCCGTGCCTATACTCACCAAAGACCACACTGGAATAAAGCTCAATACGCCGTATCCAGAGAGACTCAATACGCCGTATTCAAGATATAGTATTTAAATATTCTAGAAGATATCAAGTGTGGTCCCTACACCAAGAAATCCCCAATACCCCGTATCCATTACTTGGATACGCCGTATCGAACTGACTTCCAGACCTTATAAATAGAAAACTTAAAAACGAGTTTTAAGTGTGCCAAATCATATTCTCGATACCTAAACCATAAAAGTCGATTTTAAATCATATTCTCGTACCTAAACCACAAAAGTTGATTTTTGACGAGGAATAAAGGTAGAGCAACGCTATCAATTCCATAGGAGACAACGTGTAATTCCATATACTTTAGTAATCGTTCAGTTTTTGGTATCATTCGTTAACTCGGTTAGTTTACCTTGGCTAAATAATTGCTCTTGTATTTATTATGATGTTTGAAGGCTAATACCTTCGGGTATTAGCCATTATTATAAAGATCTGAATGTTTGGTATTTGTTTATCTCGATTTCTTGATTTATCGTTGAGTGCTTGTTTATGTTTATCAATTTACTTGTTTACGCGCTTTTGTATGCGACCTATCATTCAATTGGATCTAGTGAAGCAGACCAAGCAGATCTAGAGTACGGGATAGCTCTCCATATAGTAATCTATACATCTAGAATCATAGTTACATAAATATTGTCCTTCTAAGTCTGTGTCTAGGATATGCTTTGGGCATAACTAGTTAATTAGATATTGCCAATGGTTTATTAATCGTGTTGACTAGCAGGTGACCTAGATAATTCAATAAGTAACGTTCTGATTCCCTCAGATAGTTGGACAAGTGGACTACTAGTGTATAGATTGCCATTAAGCGGTAAGTGGGTAAAGTCTCTATGAGCACCATTGCTTTAATCCCTAAGATAGATTATAATCAGCAAATAAGGATGCTTTATGCAGATGCTTTAATTGTGACAGAATTATTGTGTCTAGGTCTTAGGATGATGTAACGCCTAAGTCTTACGAATGATATGCCACCTCGAGAGAAGAAATCATTGCACTAAATAAACAAACCAACATTCTAATTGGATTAATAATGGTTAATACAGTTTTCTTATATAAGGTTCGACCGCTCTTTCATCTTTTGTTAATTAGCTTGCGTGGGTTAAAGTGTCTTGAATTGATTATAGACACCAACCAAACCGTGCCAGTCTCTCAGGCTGAAAACCCCCTTTTCCCGTTAGAATTAGGATTTAGACTGACATAGGTTTAACATAGGTTTAGAATAGAATAGAATTAACATAGATTAGATAACCAAGATATTAATTAAATTGATAGATTTAACCTCGCTTCAAGTGTTCGACACCCTACTTACCACGAAACTACTACCGATCGGGTACACTGCCCGTTAAAGTGTTGTTTTTGGTTTAGTCGGCAAAATATAAATTTAAAACTTGAATCATCTTAAATATACCATACAACGACAGCACATCAAGTTTTTGGCGCCGCTGCCGGGGAGTGAAAATTAATCTTGATTTTTATTTGATATTTTGGTTTTTAACATTAGATTAGATCTAACCCTTAGGATTAGTGTATATTCTTATATATTTTGTAATATTTGTATATATGTATTTAATTGTTTGCTTGTATATATTTGTGTGTTTGCGTATTTAATAGTTTTTCTTAAATACACTGTTCTGGTCGATAGTTGAATACGGGACGGTTGAATACGGCGTATCCACTTCCATTGGATACGACATATCCAGTTCTCTGTCCAATACAGCGTATTCATGCCAACTAATCAATATGGCGTATCCACTTCCATTGGATACGGGGTATCGATCGTCTGGAACAGAAGCTGAAATATTTGATTTTCGTGCCAAATTTTTTTACCTTTCTCCAGGGCAAATCCTACTGATTGTTTATCCCTTGTTTCAGGTAGTGCATGACAAGGAGTTCTACGAGTGAACTATTTAAACCTTACAAAGAACCTAAAAGAGAATTTCGATCATTAAGGAGACACTTCAAGACTCTAAGTCTTGACGAATTAAGATTGCCTGATTTCAATCTACTTTCTAACCAAGAATACTCGGGGGAAGAAGAATTGGAAGTAATGACGGAAATAATAGAGCAATACATGAGCAAGACCCGAACAGACTATGGATCAGGAGTTGCTAAACCTAAAATTGATAACAAAGATCAATTTGAACTGAAAGGACAATTTCTTTAGGAGCTTCGAGAAAACACATTTAGCGATTCGGATAATGAGGATACAAATGAACACATTGAGAAAGTTCTCGAAAAAGTTGACTTATTCCATGTTCCTAACATCACTGTGGATCAACTAATGCTCCGAGTCTTCCTTATATCCTTAACTGGAGCCGCAAGTCGTTGGCTAAGAAACAAACCAACTGGTTCGATCAAAACTTGGGAAGATCTTAAAACTAAGTTTTGGAACAAATATTGCCCACCTGGTCGAACTGCAAAGAAAATGGAGGAAATCAACAACTTTCAACAAGAGTCAGATGAAACCCTTTTTCAAGCATGGGAGCGCTTTAAAGAACTCTTGATGAAGTGTCCTCAGCACTATTTGACTGAGATGCAGGAGGTAATTTTTTGTTTCTACAATGGGTTGATATTTTCACATACAAATTCTTGACTCAAGAGGTCCATCCAACTAAGACTGCTCGAAGAAGCTAAAAAGGCCCATCTAAGAATATGGTTAAATGACTCTTTAAAATTGGCATAAGTGGAAACCATCTAGAGGAAGAATTATCGAGACTATCTAAAACGGACTGGCTGCTATACAAGCACAACTAAACAATCTAGGAAGGGAGATCAAGAAGGTGAATGAAAAAGTTTATGCTGCTCAAGTCGGATGTGAACAATGCAAAGGACCCCATTACACCAAATATTTCCCACAAAAAGAAGAAGGGAAAACCCTAGAAGAAGCTTACTACACGCAATTTGGTGGACCTTTTCAAGGAGGGGGATATAGAGCAACAACTCTAGGGTACTATCAAAGGAACAACATAAATCCTTCGTACCAAGAACGGAGGCAATCTATGGAAGATACCCTGAGCAAATTCATGAGTGAATCAGCAAAGAGACATGAAGAAAATTCCAATTTGATCAAAGAAATCCAAGCTACGACAGATGCTTCCATAAGAAACCAAGGAGCATTAATTAAAAGTTTAGAAATTCAAATCGGGCAAATAAGCAAGGTACTACAGGAAAGAGGATTTGGAAGCCTACCAAGCTCAACTAAAACAAACCCGAGAGATCAAGTCAAGTCAATTTCTACCACTATTGAAGCTAATTCACACTCGATAAGCCGTATTAGATCATCCTAATATGCCGTATCCACTGGACAGAACAGTACACTATTGTATAAGTCAAGACAAATGACGGTTCCTTTTCCAAGTCATTTGGATAATCATTACTGTAAAGAAGAAGAGGGGAATCATGGACCAAAATTCACGGAAGATTATGGAGCTCCACATATCAATAACACCATACCTCGAAAGGAGAAAGACCCAGGGAGTTTCACTTTACCTTGCTTTATTAATGATGTTTGTTTTGACAATGCCCTTGTTGACTTAGGAGCTAGCGTTAGTGTTATGCCTCTCTCGACCTACCTTAACTTAGGATTATGTAAATTAGCTCACACTAGGTTGACAGTGGAATTGGCAGATAGGACTGTGAAATATCCAAAAGGAATAGCTAAAAATGTACTAGTAGGAATTGGTAAATTTACTTTCCCAGTAGACTTTATAATTCTTGATATGCCCGAGGATATCAAAGTGCCCTTGATCCTCGGAAGACCATTTTTGTCTACCGCCCGTGCTAAGATTGATGTTTACAAAAGAAAGATTACTTTAAGAGTTGGGGAAGAAAAGATTATTTTCAAAAGTGTTAAACCTGCTAGTAGTATAATTAAGAGGGTCTACATGCTAAGTTCAAGAGAAAGAATGGAACTTGATTTAGAAGCTAGGATTATGGAAGAGACTTTGGTGTTAAATAGATCATTAGACCCTTTCTTGGAAGATTACATTAAACTAAATTATCTAAATGAACCATTCGAGCTTAGGAGAAATCAAGGAGATGATTTGATTCCCACCATTAAGGAAGGTGAGGTAATTAAGGAATTTAGAACTAGGGATGAAGATCTTGATATTGAAATTGATGAT
The DNA here is from genome assembly GCA_026074375.1 of Tanacetum coccineum. Classification (NCBI taxonomy): domain Eukaryota; kingdom Viridiplantae; phylum Streptophyta; class Magnoliopsida; order Asterales; family Asteraceae; genus Tanacetum; species Tanacetum coccineum. The sequence goes on from BQNB010001244.1 coordinate 83,787, forward strand.
TACCCTAGTTATTGCGACTATGATAAGAAGATCCATATAGATTGTGCCCACAACTTAAAGTTTTCATGCGTGATAGGATTTGAATTTACACACGTCAACTTCTACCCGTTATTGTACATCAATGTAATGTCAATAAACACACACACTCTCTCTCTCCATCCCTATCTACCCACATTCAATAATGAAAAATAAGATGGTGTACAAAGGGGATAATGTCGTAAGAGCCTTAATGAATGTGCCTATCTTTGTTGGAACTTTTTCTGTTATGACTGATTTTGCAGTTTTGGAGGATATGGATGCTTATCGTGATGAAGGAATGGGCGATATTATTGTTGGCGAACCATTCTTAAGAAAGTAAGAATTAAAGCAAAATGTTTCAAAGGGATTATTACCCTTTACAATGGTGATGATGAAGTAACTTACCAAATGGTGCAATCATATCCGAGGTTTAAAAACCACACGAATGAGCAATGTAACAAGATCCTACCATTATTGAAGATAAGTGAGAAAGATGTGAAGAATTGAATCTCGCATGAATACCAAAAGCTTAAGGGTTCATAGCAAATGTAGTTTTTAATTTAGTACCCAATTACATTCGAATGCGAAGACGGAAGAAATGGCTCACGACGAAAAGTTGACGTGGGCAACTCATTTAGCGTGCATGAGAATAGAATAATGAGGAAGCTGCAGACAAGGCCTAAACTTAAATGACTTTGCTGTAAAACAAAAGTGCTTCTCAGGAGATGAACAACCCTGATTGTTATTTAATTTTATCGAGTCTGTCCTTCCCTGACATCAATAACGCTTATCCGCTCCACACAACTGCGTATTGATTGTCTGGACGTTATCAGTCTTTATTTTTATTGCACTTTAAAAAATATTTTTGTCAAGTATTTTAATAACGGTGTCATCACTAAAACTGATACGCCGTATCCACAAGTCTGACCCGTAATTAGTTTGTTTAGTTTAGTTTAAATTAACCGTAGGTACCATGATAGGAATGGACTTGTTCTTCCTATATTTTATACAGGACCTTGAGAAAGAAATATCGACGAAGTTGGTGGAATGCATATTTTTTGAAATTCTATGTGTGTGCTGTTGGTGCTAGGATTCAGACGCTTTTTCAGCACACAATCTTGCTCATAACGCAACTTGGAGAATCTATCGAGAAAATATCAGGGGAGTTTCTCATTCTAATTCTTTTTAAATTCCCGTATTTAATGTTTTATATATACAAGGAGGACGTTGTATAATTCAAGTGGGGGGATGAATTAGAATGTTTACTTGTCCTAATTTTCACATTAAAATGCTTAAATTAAAAAAAAATTCAAGCATATTTTTGTAAAATTACTTGATACATAACCTCACGACAATAACTTTTTAAATATTGGAGGGATTTAACATTCAGTTTCCAAATGTTTAACACCAAATTCCACAAAATATGAGTGTGCCAGGTGATGTTGTAGACTTAGACCTTGCGTTGGGTATATCACTTAATCACTCGGAGACCCGCAGAAAGTACTATGGATTTCGATGGAAGTAAACTTGTTTAAATTGGTAAATTTTAGGATTACACCGAAATTGCCTACACATGTTGTTTATTAACTAACTACACCGGTTAGTTAACCTCCAGTTTAAACCCTTTCATTATCATCTTTAGAGTGATGATCCACTAGAACAACCCGTAGAGCCAATCCTTTAGGAATTTTACACCAACTATATGTTTCGTTACACCTTACACCTTAACCTCAAACCAGTTAGAATAAGTTTATTTACAGTTGCTAGTTACTTAAAGTGTAAAGGTTTGTTATTATCCCCGATCCCCCCCCAACCCCCCCCCCCTCCCCCCCCCCCGTATTTATGTTTATTTTTTTTTTGTGCATTTATATTATCTTTGGTGTGGTTGGAAATTTGCACATTGCAAATGGGAATGTATATTAGTAGTCAAAACTCATGTGATTTTACTATCGTCACAATTATTTGTGAATCCAAAGATGAAGGAACTATCGAAGAAATTATCCAGAATTATTATGATCGTGAAACTACACCGAGATTTGAAGTATAGTTAGCAAAAAAAATCAAAAAAATGAGAAAAATACAAAAAGAGAAAGAAAGTTTGAAGATAATCGTTTCGCAACTACCGAAGGAATTACACGAAGGATCGATTATTCGTTGATACGTCTAAAAAAATCAACGATGTAGAGTATTGTACAAAGTGGAAGATATCGCCACTTGCCTTGTAGAGTATGTAAAGTTTTGGGAAGATTGGGAAGTTGACCGTTACGGGAACGCCAACTTAGGTTGTTGTTTTTGATCGATGATCAAGACGTTGTAAATAGTCGTGTCTTTATCATGTAACGGTCAGGAAATAAGTGTCTAGCAACTTGTATCTTAAGTCTTAATCTATTTGTTTCTTGATTTTTATTTAACAAAAATTTACTTCCCTCTCACATGATGATTAGCCGCTGATTTTACGCGAATGAGGATTCATACAAACATGCATGTCTATTCCGTCGTTACAGCCATGTATGCATGTCTTGTACCTCGTTGGTTTACGACTTTTGCTGAAAGTTAGAAGGTTCCTACCATATATCATTCTTCATCCTAACCGTTCGTTAAATTCAAATGGGGATGTGATCGAACACACATGTCTATCCTGGCGTTTCAGGTGTGTATGTGTGCTTTAGCTGCCTTGTTGGAGTGGTACTTCTGGTGAAAGATTGTAGAATGATCAAACCGTATGCCTTTCCACACAAAAACCCATATTTACCTTTATAAAAGTTTTACTCCTTAGCTTTAGCGGTGGAGATGTGTATCCTTGCCAAGCTTATGATAGAATACTCATCACGACCGAGCAATTGAGCAAATTAGTTACATGTTACCACATAGATTAGTTGAGTGATTTGAGTGTTTTCATCTTCCTATTTTGTGAGGTGTTTGGTTGTGTACTTGTAATAGATCAAAAAAGTGCTTTAACGGAAAATATCCTTAGGGATACATTTTTATAAACTTCTAAAGGCTGCTTGAGGACAAGTAGGATTCAAGTGGGGGGATATTTGATGACATCAAATAACGTCTATTTTATAACATCATTTATCCATGTTATTAACCCATTTTGTATAGTTATTGCAAAGAATTGTTACTTAATCATTTATAATTGATAATTGCAGTAATTATGGAGTAATTGGTGAAAGATAGCAAAAAGCGCACATTCTGGAGCTTAAATGAAGATATTTTGAAGATTACTATTCTGAAGACCAATATGCCGTATCCATCAAGGAAGATACAACGTATCCGTGCCTGCACTCACCAAAGACCACAAAGGAATAAAGATTAATATGCCGTATCCAGAGAGAATCAATACGCCGTATTCAAGATATGGAATCAATATAATCTACTGGGAAGATACAAGCGTTGTCCCTACTCTAAGAGATCCCAAAAAAGACGCCGTATCCAACACTTGGATACGTTCCGTATCCAACCGACTTCCAACCTTATAAATAGAAAACTCAAAAATAAGGTTTTAAGTATGCTGAAAGTCAATAATTCTTGATACCTAAACCACAAAAGTCGATTTTCAGAGGAGAAAAAGAGCAGAAGAGGTCGAGCAACGTTATCAATTCCATAGGAGACAATGTGTAATTCATATACTTTAGTAATCGTTCAGTTTTTGGTATCATTCATTAACTCGGTTAGTTTACCTTGGCTAAATAATTGCTCTTGTATCTATTATGACGTTGAGGATAAATACCTTACAGGTAAAAGCATTATTATGAAGATCTGAATGTTTGGTATTTGTTTATCTCGATTTCTTAATTTATCGTTGAGTGCTTATTTATGTTTATCAATTTATACTTGTTTACGCGCTTTTGTATGCGACCTATCATTCAACTGGATCTAGTGAAGCAGACCAAGCAGATCTAGAGTCTGGGATAGCTCTCCATATAGTAATCTATACATCTAGAATCATAGTTACACAAATATTGTCCTTCTAAGTCTGTGTCTAGGATACGCTTCGGGCTTAACTAGTTAATTGGATATTGCCAATGGTTTATTGATCGTGTTGACTAGCAGGTGACCTAGATAATTTAACAAGTAACGTTCTGATTCCATTAGATAGTTGGACAAGTGGACTACTAGTGTATAAATTGCCATTAAGTGGTAAGTGGGTAAAGTCTCTATGAGCTAGGGTTTAACAAGATCACCATTGCTTTAATTCCTAAGATAGATTATAATCAGCAAATAAGGATGCTTTATGCAGATGCTTTAATTGTGATAGAATTAATGTGTCTAGGTCTTAGGATGATGTAACGCCTAAGTCTTAAGAATGATATGCCACCTCGAGAGAAGAAATCATTGCACTAAATAAACAAACCAACATTCTAATCAGATTAATAATGGTTAATACAGTTTTCTTATATAAGGTTTGACCGCTCTTTCATATTTTGTTAATTAGCTTGTGTGGGTTAAAGTGCCTTGAATTGATTATAGACACCAACCAAACCGTGCCAGTCTCTTAGGCTGAAAACCCCCCTTTTCTCGTTAGAATTAGGATTTAGACTGACATAGGTTTAACATAAGTTTAGAATAGAATATAATTAACATAGATTAGATAACCAAGATATTAATTAAATTGATAGATTTAAAAAACCAGTGCTCTTCAAGTGTTCGCACCCTACTTAACCACAAAACACTATCGATCGGGTACACTACTGCCCGTTAAAGAGTGTTGTTTTTGTTTATCGCAAAATATAACTTTAAAACTTGAATCATCTAAATTCTAGACACATAACAACGATAAGCACATCATAAGCTTACCACTGCAATGATGTTATTAGCTCGAGCAATCACCCAGAAGTTCTCAACACCTACCAATAATAGTCTTCGTACTTCATCAAACACAAGAAATCAAGTTGTGATTCAGGATTGTAGAGTTGATATACAAACTAAGAATGCAAGATATGGTGGAAATGGTAATAGGAATGCAGGGAGACAAAATAGGAATCAAGTATTTAATGCAGGAAATTAGAATGACGACAGCAATCAAATTGTTCAGCGTGTTCCACGAAATGAGTCAAATTCAAGAAAGGCAAATGTTCAGTGTTATTACTGCAATGAAAAAGGCCACTATGCCAGTGATTGTCCCAAACTAAGAGTTCATGATGCAAAGTATTTCAGAGAACAAATGTTTTTAGACCAGAAAGATAAGCTAGAAGCAACCTCCAATGAAGATAGAGAATGTATTCAATGTCTCGATAATTCTTCGGAGATACTGAAACATTGAAAGAGGCTAACTAACTGCTGTAGTAATTATGATGGCACTAATTCAACCAGCTGATGAAAATGGTGTGCAAAAGCTAAACAATGATGCAAAGGCTATTAGCGAGGTAAATGCTTCACACAAAATGATACCTAAAGGGGTTCATGAACACAAGAATCATGGAAAACGTAAAATTGTTATTAACACATCTGATGATGATCAAATTGATCTAATATCATATTTGATGATCCTTGTGTGGAAAATAATGGTGGGTCGGATGAACATGACTCAACTGCTCATGATCAATATCATGATGTTAAAATTCTGGCATACAATGCTTTGAGAGAAGCTGAAAATAAAAAACGATTAAATAATGAGCTTAAACAGCAAAAATCATTGCTACAAAAGGATCTTGAGACGTGTAAGGAACGGGTTAAAATATTTGAGTCAAAAACAATTCAATGTACAAAATATAAAGAAACATGTGATGAATTGGAACGTATAATACGTGCTGATAAAGACACCATTGAGAGAATTTTGAAACAAAAAGACAAAATTAAAAGTGAATTTTTCAAAGTTAAATTGAAAAGCTAATAATTCAACATGAAACTCAGTTAGTCAAAAAGGCTTTCAAAGAATGAGAAGATCGATATCTTGAAGATATTGTTGATCTCAAAGAGAAACTGAGTTCTCATGATCGAATTGTTTATAAAATGGGTCAATTAATTCAAATTATTCACATGCTTGGAAAAACACCAAATCAAGTTTATGATCCTTTTCTCAAAGCTGGGTTGGGTTATAAAAATCCCAAACGTCTCAAGAAAGCCATTGCAGCACAACCAAAAATGTATCATGGTGAAAAGCTTTATAATACAAAAATAAAAATTAATTCACCTAATTCTGACGAAAATTAGAGGACGCGGAAGAAAGTCGATTGAAAATGAAAAACAAAATGGTTCAACTAGATTATAACAAATTAAATGCTCTTTATGAAACATTTGTTCCTCAAAAAGAATCTTCTGTTTTCTACTTCTAATATATGTTCTGAGTCAAATGAAGTCAAAACGGATTCGCAAATTCCTAAAATGCCAAAAGAGAGAAAATTGTTAAAAATGTTTGAAAAAATGGCTTTAGCGATTAATGCCTTACGGGATCGAATTGATGTCACTCTTTTAGAAGATAGAAAAAGGAGATGGATGTCTGACAGTCAAAATTCTTTAAGAGAGTTTTATAAAACTGATGTCCTTCCAATGTCCGTATTTTTGTCAAAGACTTTGAAAGAACTTAAACAAGAACTTATGGAGGAAGTACAGGAAATGTTAAATATTTTTGAATCAATGGAACACATAGTTGAGGAAAAATCTCCAAAAGAACATATTTTTCAAACCGAAATTGATCTACTGTTGGAAGTATCCTTAACTAGAGAAATTTGAGATTGTGTGTTGATTTATGTTACAGAACAGAAAAATGAGTTGTTAGAAAATGAAATTGAGAAAATTTCAAGTGACTCCAAAGATATTCAAGCCAATTTACTAAAAAGAATCAAAATTCTTGAAAATGATTTTAAGCAATCACAAGCTCAAAGCATTGATTTTGAACTCAAACTACAACATCCAAAAGAGAAAATGGCTTGTGATGTCTCTTGGAAGTCCAGATTGTCAACGTTGAATGATGAGAACGTGTTACTAAAAAATCAAGCTGATTCTGTTGTTAAAGAAAGAGAAAATAGTAAACTTGAATATCAAAAGCTTTTTAATTCAATAAAAGCAACACGGACTCAACATCAAAAAGAGCTTGATGATTTAATTGAACATGTTAATCTAAAGACATATGCTTATGCTGATGTGCGGTCTCAAAATCAAGATCTTTTGATGACAATATCTGAACTCAAGAATAAGATTAAAACCATTGAAAAAGGGAAGAATGTGAACACTAAGTCTGACAAATCTAAGACCTCGGGAACACTTCTCTATGTAACACTATTACCTAAAAACATAGCAGTTAAGGCTAAGAAAGTGTCAAAAACTAAGGTTAATGCAGATAGGACAAAACTAGTTACTTCACATTCTATACCAAAAAACAAGCAAAGTCAAAAACAAAGTAAGAATGTAATCACAAGAGGAATGTATAAAATCACAAAAACAAAGACATACACACCGGTTTCTAAAGCTAACATACATGTTTCTAATTCCATAGAATTAGAAAATTCTAATAGTGTTAGAAGACCACAGTCTAAGGATACTAAATTGAAGAACAGAGTCTTGAAGAATACTAATGATAAGAGCTCATCTGCATATGTTCGGAAGGTGTCAAGTAGTGTTAAGATAGATTCTAATAAACGTGAAACAAAGAATTTGAATGAATGACAATCAAATGCAAATGTATTAAATACCAAGAATGTAACTGCTATTAATGACGGTTTGAATCTTGTTTGTGTTTCTTGTGGTAAAAATGTGTTTTTACTTTCTTATAAAAAATATGTTGCTCGTTATGCTTTGTCTGTAGATTCAAGGGTAAAAATAGCCTTATTTACTTCCCCCGTACCAGCAAAATCTAGGAATTTAGGAGCTACTTCTGTCATTGCGAAATCTAGATTTAGCATTGCTAAAACCCTAACAGTAACAAATAAGGTCCTTAGTGTGTCATCACTAACCCTTGATTCTAGTCAAAGTAGAACACTTAGCAATTAAATGAAAAACAAAATTGCAACAAGTCGAAAGTAGCAGAAATGGTTTGAATATCAACCATGTTTCAATTGGACACCCAAAAGCAAAACTGCACAATCAACACCTAGTGTGTCACAGAGTAGTACTAGTGTTCAAAAAAATCCAAAACACCGGTAACAACTCAAAAATGGGTTGCCAAACTATCCACTCCTCAATCTGCATTTGTTTCATGTGATGCAGGTGATCCAACTCGTCTATTGGATTGTTGATAGCGGGTGCTTGAAGCATATGAGTGGCAATCTTCAACTGCTAAGAAATTTCATTGAGAAATTCATAGGAACAGTCCGCTTTGGGAATGATCACTTCGCAACAATCATTGGATATGGAGATTATGTTTAAGAAAATCTCACGATATGTCACATATACTATGTTGAAGGCCTAGGACATAACTTATTTTTTGTTGGACAATTTTGTGATGGAGATTTAGAAGTAGCCTTTCGTTCAAACACTTGCTATGTTCAGAATTTGGAGGGTGTTGATTTGCTTACCAGTTCTCATGAATCCAATCTCTACACTATCTCTATTTCTGAGTTGGCAGCTTCTTCTCCAGTATGCTTAATGTCCAAATCCACATCAACAAAATCTTGGTTATGGCACCGCAGGCTTTCTCATTTGAATTTTGGTACCGTTAATCAACTCACGTCAAAAGATCTAGTTGATGGGCTTTTGAAATTTAAGTATGATAAATATCACTTATGTTCAGCATGTGAGCAAGGTAAAAGCAAGAAAGCTTCCTTTCCATCAAAATTGGTTCCAAGTACATAATCCAAACTTGAACTAATTCATATGAATTTATGTGGCCCAAATGAGGGTAGAAAGTATCAATGGCAAGAAATATATTCTAGTGATCGTCGATGATTATTCTCAATACACCTAAGTATACTTTCTTCGCACCAAAGTTGAGGCTCCAGATATGATCATCAATTTTATTAATCAAGTTCAATGGTCTCTAAAGGCTCAAATTCTGAAGATCCGAACTGATAAAGGAACTGATTCAAGAATGAGAAATTACGATTCTTTTTATGCAAAGCATATCACAGTTCATCCATACTTAATTGCTCGAAACACACCTCAACAAAATGGTGTTGATGAACGCAAAACGTACACTTGTCGAGGCTGCGCACGCACAATGCTTATCATTCAAAATCTCCAGAATTTTCTTTGGGCCTGAAGCTATTGCTATTGCTTGCTTTACTCAAAATCGCTCTATTGTACACACTTGGTACAACAAGACTCCATATGAGCTATTTCGAGGGATAAAACCCAATGTTCAATATTTTCATATGTTTGGATCTCTTTGCTATCCAACAAATGATCGTGATGATCTTGGGAAAATGAAACCGAAGGCTGACATAAGAATCTTTATTGGATATTCTAAGTCATCAAGAGGTTTTCGTAATTACAACCATCAAACCAAAAGATTATGGAAATGAGTCCATGTCAAGATTTGATGATCTCAACAGCTATGGGCTTTTTGAATGCAACATTTCAGGACCCAGTCTAAACTACCTCAAAAGTTTTAAAGATTCATAAACACATGAATGAAATACCATCTACAACAAGACTTGATAACTTGTTAGTTTCCTGATTTATGAAATAATATTATCACTGGAGTCTCTTCGAAGTGACAAATAATTCCGCTGCAAATACTCTTGAGGTTGAAGATACTCCGTCACCGTCTTCAATCATTGTTGAAGATAGTGATGCTCCGCAAATAATTAGTACTTCTTTAGAAGAAACGCAACACACAATAATCATCAATTCCCAGTCCCTTGGAAACTCATTTTGATGAACAAATTCAAGAAGACGTTGCAGAACTTGATGGGAATACTATCATGCATTGTTTTGAACCTCCTTAGTTTAAAGAAGCTGAATCATCTTCAAACTATCAGGACCCGTCAAATATGCATGAGTTCCATAAATAACATCGCTACACTGATAAATGGACTAAGAATCATCCAATTGAATAAGTGATTGGTGACCCTTCAAAGCCAATTCAAACAAGAAATAAACTCTGAACTGATGCAGATTTGTGTATGTATGCACTCACATAGAGTCTTACTGAACCCAAAAACAGCAAGGAAGCTATGCTTGATCATAGCTGGATCGAATCAATACAAGATGAACTTAATCAGTTCAAATGACTAGATGTGTGGGAACTTGTTCCATTACCTGAAGTCAGATATGCAATTAAGGTAAAATGGATTTGGAAAAATAAGACGGATACTGAAAACACGGTTATTCAAAACAAATCACATCTTGTTGAAAAGGGTTATAGTCAACAAGAAGGAATAGATTTTGAGGAGTCGTTTGCTCTATGTCGCGACTAGCTATAATGTTCGTCATATCGAGTCTGTCTGTGTCACAATAAACTTTTACAATATACCAAATGGATGTGAAGACTGCATTCCTGAATGGTTTATTGAAAGAAGAAGTTTTTGTAAGTCAGACCGACGAATTCGTAGATCCAGACTTTCCTAATCACGTTTATTGTCTCAAGAAAGCGTTGTATGGTCTCAAACAAGCCCCTCGAGCATGGTATGACAAGCTTTCTTCCTTCTTGATTGAACACCATTTCACAAAAGTTATTATTGACCCAACACTTTTTACATGAAGACACGGGGAGGACATTTTATTAGTTTAAATATGTTGATGACATTACTTTTGGATCCACAAATCTAGTTTTCTTAAACAGATTTGCAAAACTAATGAAAGATAATTTTGAAACGTCAATGATGGCTGAGATGAAGTTCTTTTTAGGACTTCAGATTCATCAATCCCCTTGTGGTTTCTTCATAAAATAATCACAATACACTATGGAGCTTCTTAGGAAACACGGGATGGAAAAATATGATACTGTTACGACACCAATGGCTACTGCCAAAATCGACGTAGATTTACAGGGTACTCCAATTGATCAAACTAAATACCGTAGTATGATTGGAGGACTCATGTATCTCGCTGTAAGTCGACCAAATATTGTCTTTGCAACATTTGTATGTGCACGTTATCAGGCACGCCCAACTAAGAAACACCCCAAAGAGGTCAAAAGGATCTTTTGGTACCTCAGACAATCTATTAACATGGGATTGTGGTACTTGAATGATTCTAGATTTGAGCTAATTGCATATTCAGATGCAGATTTGGCAGGGTGCCTTAATGATTATAAAAGCACATCTATAGGAATCTAATTTTTGGGAGACAAGCTAGTTAGCTGGTCATCTAAAAAGCAGGATTGTATAGCTATGTCAATCGCGGAAGCTGAGTACGTATCTTTATCAGCATGTTGTGCACAAGTCATTTGGATGAGAACACAAATGCTTGATTATGGATATCGTTACAACAAGATTCCAATGTACTGTGACCCAAAAGTGCAATTGCTATCGTGCAATCCGTACAACCTTCACGGTACAAAACACATTAACATTCGTTATCATTTTATCAATGAGCATGTTAAAAAAGGTACCATTGAACTTTACTTTTTCGAGACAGAATATCAACTTGTTGATCTATTTACTAAAGCCCTTTCAAGAGAAAGGTTTGAGTATTTAGTTCACAGGATTGTATGAGGTCCTTAATTAACAGATCTGAATGAGCACCTTGAATGACTTATAGTTCCTTTGAATAAATCCAAATATACTATAGGGAACAATGAAGTGAATATAAAATTAACACTAGGAATATCAATACTTATACCAAGACAACAACAAGAACAAAATACGAAAATTGGCTATTACTATTACTAATTTGATTGTGAATACTCAATCATCAGATAATGTTTTACAATACTATTCTATGTTTCCTTTATAAGCATAAGGAACCCTAAAAAAACCGTTAAGAGACTAATACTTATACTCAGTCCTAAATCAACGCTAAATTGATAACTATTACTAAAATTACAACAGACTTAACTGTCTGACCAAGCAGTATTAACTTTAATACTGCCAGACTTAAGTTAATGCTGGCAGACTTAACTTGCTCTACCAGACTTAACTTCTATACTAACAGTACTAACTATAACTAACAGACTTAACTTTAATACTAACAGTATTAAGTCTGTTTACAATATTTTCCTAACAATCCTCCCCTAACTTGATCTTCATTCATGAACTTCAAGTTTCTTCGTACTTTGGGCTTTAGAGGATTGTCTTGAACTTCTGTCTTCAAAATAATACGACTTTAAGTCTTCAAATCTTGACAGCAACTAGTCTTCAAAGCACTCCAATCTTGACTGCAACAAAAAAATAGTTTTTGGCAAACTACCAGCCATAAACGGATTTGTTGTGTCTTTACCATGAGCCGTTTGCTATGGACTAGCCAATGTTTAGGTTTGTAAGACCATGGTACATTGATAACCATATGATTTTGAGCAAATCATCAGCTATAAACGGATTTGATAACTCTTTACCAGCTAGCCGTTTGCTCTGGAGTAGCCATGCTTCAGTATGAATACTATGGTGCATTGAATACCATACAATTTTTGGTAAATTGTCAACCATGAACGGATTTGAGAGGTCTTTACCAAGTAGTCATTTGCTCTTGTACTAGTTAGTTCTTATGTCTGTTAGACATGGTGAAACCAAATACCTATGTTGTTGGTGTGGTGTTAGGCCAACACCAAACCCTATCTGCCTCTTCATGATCAGATTATGGCTAAGGCATCATCAATCAGAAATCTTCAAATTCTTCGCAGCTGCTTATTGCAAATTTGATCAGCTCCAAAGCCATAGTGCTTTCTTCTTCAGTTTCTAACTTCAAATCCAAATGTTGTGAAAGCACTTCCTTGGTCAGAGGGTGTCTATTTTCTACAAGCATATGAATGACTAGTCCATTACTTGTCATGATAGTATGTACCCCTGAGGAACTATGTAATTTCCAGCTAATAATCTTCCAGTTAAACTGTTTATCCCAAAAGTCAACAGTGTCACCTTGATTAAACATTATTATTAGATCTCCCCAAAGCACCTTATCAAAGCCTTCAGGAATTTCATCTTGATATTTTTCCATTACAAGTGCATAGACAGCCTTCAAGTCTTCTCTGTCAAGGATTGATAGGACTCCCATCAAGGTGCGAAAGAATCTCTGATTTCCATTACTCCTTGTTACCATATTCAGATAGACATCTTCCAAAGGTTTGGTTGGATCATATTGAGGTTTAGTTGTGAAGTAAAATGACTGCCATTCAACAATGGGATATTGATGATCAAGAATCTCAACATCAATCACTTTATCTTCATCAGAAGCTATATGTAAGCACATCTTTAAGTCATCATCTTCTCTTGTGAGACCAGAGGTATACTTTCTTCTTTTTGCTTTTAGCTTCCTTCTTGTGCCTAACTTCCTTTTCTTAGCTCTTTCTTCCTCTTTAACTTCCTCATGGACAGATTCAGCCTTCTGTTCTTTCTCTTTACCAGCAGCTTGCTCATTCATCCTTTTGACTGCTCTTTCATCTTCTTCAGATCCAATAGCCACAAAAGTCTGATCTTGTTTCTTATATCTCTCATACAAGACTTGGATCTCCTCAAAGGATTTAGACTTTAACTCAGCATGCTTCTTATTTGTCACTAGTTTCAGATAAGTGATCATCTGATTTCTAAGCTGAGATATTGTTGGTGGCTTGTTTCTGATAGCAGCATACCTTTGTTCTGCAAGAAACTTTCTTTGGGCAGCAATTGTGTCATGTAAAAACTTTGCTCTATCCTCAATAGAATATTGCTCCCTTTCTTCTTGTTGAATCTTTTCTGCAAGAATCTGATCTGCATTTAGTCTTGCTTGAATGTAGTCAAATTCAGTTGTAAGTGCTTCTTTTGCAGCTTCTTCCTCTTGCTCTACCAATCTTCTAGCCAGAAGTGCATCAAGATCAATTTGTCTTTGTGTTTCAGCATCCATTGTAGCTTGCAATCTTTGAGCTGCCTCTAAACCTGCTAGCTCTTGAAGCTCTTGCTCTCTTGATTTCTTTGATGCTTGAACTTCGGCTTGAAGGTCTTCTTCAGTCATTGGAGCTTTTCCTTCTCTCCTTTGGACTCTTTCTGTCTCACCAGTATTAAGTTCAGCTGAAGGTGTACTACCAGTATTAACTTGAGCTGAAGGTGTACTACCAGTATTAACTTGAGCAGTATTAACTTGAGCAGAAGGTGTACTACCAGTATTAACTGGTCTTTCAGCAGGTTCTTCAAAATCTAAGACCTTGGTAGGAGTTGTTGTAGATTTGGGTTTCCTTTTGTAAATCTTGCTACCAGGAGGGGCTTGTGATCCCTTAAATCCTTCAGAAGCTACATTAGTTAAGATTTGTGCAGCGCCTCTAAGGTAGAGGACTTATTTGTTTTCTGCTTGACCTCCCCTTGAAATCCTTGCTCTTTCCTTGCTCTTTTCAGGAGTAGCAAATGCATTTCCTTGATCTGTTTGAGAAGGAACTTCTTGATCCTGACCCTCTGCATCCTCAGTTTCCTCGCTTTTTCTCTTCTGCCTCAACTTATTTTCTAGCTTCTTGACCTTCTCTATCAGCTGCAAGATTGCTGTTCCAAGAGTCTGCTTAGTGTCACTCAGTTCCTTTTCTAAGGATTCTACTCTTGATTCCAGCCTAGGTACAAGATCTAGCAGGTTCCTAAGTTGCTCACTTTCTTCACTAGGTCTAGATGTTTGAATCTCAGGTTCATGTGAAGGTGGTGGAGACATGTGATAAGAAGGTTCAAATGATGGACCTTCTGTATCATGATATGAAGGTGATGGAATTTGAGGAGATGGTGGAAGAGTTGGTTGGGTGTCAGGAATGGTAGTGATGGGTGGAGATGATGTTGGTTGTACAGGTTGGATTGGAGGTGGTGAAGATGTTGGTTGTACACTTGATGGTTGAGGGGGTGGTGATGTAGATTGTACAGGTTGAGTTAGTGTGGGAGGTGGTTGTGATATTGGTGGAGGAGTGATTTGTACATGAGATGGTGAAGGAGTTGGTACAGGTTGAGATGGTGTTGGAGCAGCACTTGGTTGAGGTTGACCTGCATCAATGGTTAGCATAGCAGGCAACAATGGTCTATGTATCCCTTGAAAACTTCTTTTCATATTTCCAAAAATCTTTTTGGTTAATAATACAGGCACAAAAAGGTTTTTGTTTTCAGTTTGTATATTCAAAATCATTTGAAGAAAACGAGGGTACATTAAAAACTTTGATTTGCTTTTTAAATTTGAGATCATTCCATCAAAGATAAGTTTTGAAAAGTTAAAGTCTCTTCCAGTGGAAAGACAGATCAAAGCAGTGGCAATGTTGCTACCAAACTGATCCCATCCTCCACTTTTGGAGCTTATACAATGAAGAATGTGATGGATCAAAAATCTCCATTGGGGTGTAAAATGACTTTTCCAAAATGTAAAAGTTCTGTCATTTACATACCCAATATTTTGTAATCCTGCAAAAATCTCTTCATTTTGCAACATGTTAATCCCTGAAGCATCTGCTAATTGGAGTTGCCTCCTAACAGACTCTTCAGTGATTGTATATTCAATAGAATCTATGGTTGCATTAAGTTGTTGAGTCCCATCTGCAAGTGTTCTAGCAGTTGCAGTCTGCCAAAACTGCTTGACAAGGGAATCGTAGATAGGTGGATTGTGAGTGAGAGCATACCTCAATTTTGAGCAAACAATTATATATTTATCCTTATTTTCTATATATATATAATAAAAACTAAAATATATCTAATATATATAAAAATCTATAAAAAAATATAAAAAATATATGAAAATAATTTATTTTATTTTAAATATTATCCTCTTAGCCTTAATTATATATATATATATATATAAATGTCTTTTTTGCAAAATGCTTAACGTATGTATAAATCCTCTATCTTTCGGAAAACAACTAGTAAGTCTAATATATAAATTAAATAAAAATTTAATTAAAAGGTCTTGTAAATTTAAAATTATCCAAAAAGAATCCATTTCAGATCGAATCACACAAATCTTCCACCGAACATCCTATCGTTAATGAATATATCATCATAAATATACCTGAAGAGGATGTCGAACCCCAACCAAATTTACCGCTCCAAGAAATAATAATCCTCGATCCTGATGATCAACCTATGTGGGAAAATGCTAAGATTGTAGCACCGACTCCTAATTCTGCCATTGTTCAACCCAATGTTGATGACAACGTTTTTATCAACAATACCCACTTGAAACTGATTTGGGAAAATAAATTTGATGATTATCTGCGGGCTGATCCGCATGACCACATCCGTGAATTTCTCGCAATCTGCGACATGTTCAAATATGGTGAAACTCAAAGAGAAGTTGTCAAGCTTTTAATATTTCCCTTATCCTTCTGCGATAAAGCTAAAGCCTGGTTCAACGAACTAAATGAAGAGTCTATAACATCGTAGAATCAAATGAGAAGAGTTTTATTAAATAGATTATTTCCGCCTTCGTTATTTAACCGTCTTTTACTTGAAATCCGAAGTTTCTCTCAACTCGTATGTGAAAGTCTAACCGACGCTTGGTTACAACTAAGGAACATGCTTTGAAAATGCCATGGGCATGGTCTGACCAAAGGAGCTATTATTCAAATATTCAACCACGGTCTAGACGAATCCACTCAAGCATTCCTAGACGTAACTGTCGGAGGAATCTTCCTCTATAAAAGTATGAATCAAGCTTTTCAATTTCTTGATGACAAAGTCCTTTTTGAACTTGATTGGTCAAACAAACTCCAAATGAAACCCACTCAAAAATCTATTGTTTTCGCCAATGAAAGTAATAGTATTAATGATAATTCTTGATTAATGGAAAAGTTAGAAGCTCTAACAGTAAAAATAGATTCTTAGTTCCAAATCTTAAAAGAGGAGATGCATGAGATGCGTAAGATCCTGAGAAATCACTCACAGAATTAAACAATGATGTGAAAAATGATCTCGAAGATTTCAAAAGATGTATCCGTAGCATGAGAACTGTTCATTAGAAATTTTTGCCAGAGACGATGGTAAAACCACCGGTGTTTTACCTAACAAAGAGTCTAAAACAGTCAACCAAGAACCTCAATCTAAAACGGACCTTTAAAAATCAATCACAAAATTCTTGGATGGTCAAAGAGTTACAAATATGTTTTTCAAAAACAATGTGATATGATTTTAAAGATGAAGCAAAATGAAAAGAATTTCCAAATTAAAATTAAAAATATGGAAAGAAAAATAGATGAGTGGTCGAAGTCTCAAAACGTCTCTTCAAAACAAACTGATAGGACTAACCCTCCTCCTCCTCATCCTCAAGCTCAAACTGAGCACGTGAATGTCATATTCACCGAGAGTGGAAAGTCCGATGATTCTCTGAAAATTTAAAAAGATCCACCACCTCCTATCATCGTTAACAATATAAGCGAAAAAGATCAACCTATTAAGACAACAAAAAGGGCTATCACATTGTAAAAACAAACGAATATCCATTCCATAAGTACATGCCAAAAATACCATACCCTTAACGTTTAACGGTGGATCATTCCCACTTGAACAGTGTCATCAAGGAATCTTAAATCAAGTTAAGTATAACAATAACAATAGAGTAGTAATAGTAAATAATAATAATGAACCTATAAAAACTATATATAAACATATAAAGTGGAAAAACTTAGCAGTCTTCGAAGTACGATGCGCGCCGTGCTTTGTTACTGTTTCCAAAAAGAAATTTAAATGAATTTTCTTGTTGTGGGTGTTGTACACTGAAACCCTCACGTAGACTATAACTCAATCCACTTCGATGACACAAAGTGTTTAAGGCTTGTTGCATAACGCTAATGCAAATCGTGGTTTCCATACGAAAGTGGTCGCTTTGGGAATTAACCTTTTTTGTAGTTGTGTTTATTTGCAGAATTAAATAAACTGCGAATGCTTGGGCTTGTGTATAGCTTCCAACTTGGGGAAGTGATATATTTCAATTAATAATATTGCATATGATTTAATTCACCTGCTTGGGCGTTACTGTTCACGATGTATCCTTTAGAATCAACGAGCACTCGTAAGGTTACACAATAAACATAAGGAGCCCCGATAGTACCGTTTTCCCTTAATTTTCCCTATTTTATCTTAATTATCAGTTTTTACCAATGTTTTAAAAACCGGGTTGACCCGGCCGGTTCAACCGGTTGAACCGTGAACCGGCTCGGAGACCGGTCCGGATGAGACCGGGTTTTTGCTTGTTTGAGAACCGGATTGAACCGCCGGTTTTTCGTTGACCCGGTTTGATAAACCCGGCCGGGTCATGACTTTTTATCAAAAAAATATAACAAAATCTTTTTTTCTCAAGGATTTTTTTAATTTTAATGGATAAATTGAAGTGATGAGGACTATTTTTAGTTAAAATCTTATAAATGAGTAAATTAAAGTTATAAACTAACTTATAAACACCAACTAAGTTTTAATATAGATTGTTATAACTTAGATTTATATTAATTGTTGTTGCAAATATTTGTTATATTATAATAGAAATAGAACTTAAAATAAAGCTTATCAGTAAAGTCTTAATATTTTTCATCGGTTTCAATCGAATGAAGAAAATAAATCGAATAAATTATGAAATTAAATTACACAACTTTACATATTAAATATAGAAAAAAGTATACATATGTATAAAACCGGTTTGACCCGGCGTTTTTCAACCTTTAACCGGTGACCTCCGTGACGCCGTGATTAAACCGGGTATCGATTTGAAAAACCGGGTTTTTATCTAAAACATAAAGTTTTTCCATTGAAGTAGCATGTTCAACTTAAGTGTGGAGGGAAGCCAAATAGGTAAAATTAATCATATCCCTCCATGTTTGCCCTGCTATCTAAGAAAAAATTTTGACTCATATTTTCTGGAAAATTAAAAATTAGTATATGCTTTCCTTTCAAAATTAAAAATGATTAATCTTAGTAAGGCAAATCCATCCGGATTGACACTATAACTAGCACACAAACAGTCCACTAAAATTGTGAGAAATTTAGCCTTAAAGAATTCGGGTAACCACCTTTGATACCTAAGGTAATTGATGCCTTTAGCTTGTTCGAGTTAAGGTTGGAATGCATTTGCAAGTGTCTCATCCGTTGTTACGGCTATGTATTTATAGTTTGTCACCTTTTCTGGAGCAGTGGTATTGGTTGAAAATTATATGAGTGAGCCGGTAATTTAGTAGCTCTAGAACTTGTGTTTGATCATCATTTACTAACCGCAGTGAGATTAATTTATAGACAATTCGTATGATAAGAGTTGAAATAAATCTCAAGAAGTTCCTGTATCTGTAGCACTCGCTCTTAGTGCTAAAATCGGTGAAGTTCCTATGTTACATCATGAAGTATGTGCCCAAAAGATCACAGTTCTCTGCCTTAGTTATCGCAAGAATAAGAAAAAAAGAAGAAAGAGAAAAAGAGAAGAAAGTTGAAGAAATAAAGTTCAAAGTATAAGGCTAAAGTTCCAACATAAGAATATCAGTTATTAACCTACCTCGTTATCACATTTGGCCTCTTTGAGAGTTTTTCTGGTGCTCACGCCTCATCGATAATGTTTATGTGTCTCGTAAAAGCATATGGTAGCTATCTAGATTATGTCTGTGCAAATGAGTGGCTTTGTTAATACAAATAATGTCTAAAAACATTATTTATATTTTTCGACCTCTCAATGTTTTGATAATAACAAAATGTAAAAACGTTTACAATAAAAATAAACGTTTATAAATTATCAAATGTAAAATTCTATTTCTAAGATTAGTGATCGCTTAAGGTATGAACAAACAAAATAATTAAGCATGATTAGTAATCAAGAAATTTTTTTTCTCTTAATCCTCACTTTTAATTCTACAAAAATATTTTCTCAAAAATATATTTACAAAATATTTTCTAATTAAAAGAAAAGTTTTATTAAAAACTTAAAATTTGAAATTCAAAATTTCCCCCCTAAAATGGAAGGTTCCATAACAGATACAACCTTCACCACAAAAAGACAAAAAAGGGAGCGGAGTCTAGTGGCGGCCCCCTTATAGGCCTGGCGGGCCCCTTATATATAAGGGACCGCCGGGACAGCCACCAGATGACCATTAGGATTCCCTGCCTATAAATACTGCTCCATTCCTAGTAGAAAAATATTCCTCTTTGCATGAAATTTTTCAGTCTTTTCTTTCTCTCTCTAAACCTTTTTTCTCTTACTAAAACTCTTGATCACTAACATACTTAGATCTTGTTTCAAGTGATCTAATCTCTTCTTCTCATCTCTTCCCTCTCATTCAAGTGCACGAGAAGAACACTCGTATTCGTCAAGAAATAAAGTGTTAATTAGTGAACTCTCCTCTTTTCTTCTAAGTACCAAACCTCTATTGTATTTATCTTGTGTATTTATGTGATTCGGATATTGTGTAGATCCGATAGTGTAGATCTTGTGAGTGTGTATATCTTGTGAAGTGGTAGATTGGTTCTAGCTAAAATTAGAACTCGACATTTAGCTTAGTGTCAGAAAATATCGTAAGTGACGTGTAAACGGTTTTCTCCGCCTAAAGGGAGCTTGTTGACATAGTGAAATCTCGAGTCGGATACTCGGGGAGTAGAGTTGGGCAAAGAGGTGCTTCGTAGCTAAACCACTAAATTCTCGATGTCTTGGTTTGGTTGTTTCTTTCCTTATCTCCTTACATTATTATTGTTGTTATTTAGTTTTCATTTAGTTAGTTATTGCTTGTTCATATTGTGATTTGATTAAACATATAACTCGGATCTATACATTTTTGAAAGTAAACTTTTAAACCATAAAACAAATGTGTTTAAAATCCCCCCCTAATTCAATCCCCCCCCCCCCATTAGTTTCAACAATTGGTACAAGCAAGGTCACTCAAGATTTTTAAAATATACTGTATTTTAAAGCTTGGATCGATCTATGGATTCCGACAAATATCTAGAAGGGCAATCTATGCAAACACCACCACTCTTTGAAAGCGATAGTTTTATTTATTAGAAAAATAAATTTGAGACATATGTTAAATCAAAAGATCTAGATCTTTGGCATGTTATTACCAATGGTGATTTTCAACCTATTGTACAAAATCCAAAAACCAAATTAGATGAGGTTATCCCTTTTAAAAAACAAACTGATGATCTCAAAAAGAGAGTTGTGAAAAATAATGAAGACAAAATGGTTATTTACAATGCTTTGCCAAGAAATGAATATGAAAGAATTTTCAGGTGTAACACGGCAAAAGAAATTTGGAAAACTTTGTTAATCACCCATCAAGGTAATAGCCAAGTCAAAGATAATAAGATTGACCTTTTGGTTCAACAATATGAACAATTCGTCATTTCTAGTCTTAAAGCTCTCGATGAAGCATATTCTAGTAAGAGCTACGTAAGGAAGTTTCTTAGGGCTCTACATCCTAAATGGAAAGCAAATGTCACGACGATTGAAGAGTCGAAAGACTTAACGTCACTATCTCTTGATGAACTTATCGGGAACCTTAAAGTTCACGAAATGATCAACAAGAAAGATTCCGAAATAGTCAAAGCAAACGTTGAAAGGAAATCTATTGCTTTAAAGGCTAAGAAAGAATCTAGTGATGAAGAGTGTTTGACTTCTGGTAGTGAAGACAAAGAGTATGCCATGGCAGTAAGAGACTTCAAGAAGTTCTTTAAAAGAAGAGGTATATTCATGAGGCAACCTCGGAACAACAAAAAGACGTTCCAAAGAAGCCGTGATGACAAGAACGGTAAAAGTGGATAGAACATGCGTTTAGATGAGGTGGCTGAATCATCATATTGGAGAATGTTTCCAAAAACCACCGAAAGAAAGAACCAAAGAGGTTTGTCCGGAGGCTCCTTAGAGCGATAGCGTGAAAGAAGATGATGAGAAGGTCAAAAAAAGAACGTGTCTTGTAGCTCCGTGCATCCAAGCGAGGTATGTGTCCGAATCCACTTACTTTTAATGATGAAATTCCAATCCATTGATGAATTTAGCTTTAACAAATGAATATGATAAATTAATGCAAAATAAGTCTAAAGATAATCACTAAGAACAAAAGGTTAAAAGCTACTAGAAATAGTCTAGAAAATGAGCTTAGAAAATTAAAAGATAAATTGTCCATACTTGAGAAAAACAAGGGAGTTAATCTCGATTGTGCAAAGTGTCATGCACTTAAATTGAGAATGAAAAGCTCAAAGAAGAATCCACTAGATTAAACAAATTTGAAAAGAGTACACATTGCTTAAATGAAATGTTAAGTAATCAAAAACCCTCCGGTGATAAATTAGGTTTAGGGTTTAATTCATTTGAAGCATCATCTAGTAGAACTAAGGAAATAAAATTTGTGAAAGCTCAGAAAAAGGCGTATTCTGATGGAGGTCCCATAAATATGGGCGGCCCCCTAAATGACCAGGCGGCCCCCAAAATAATTATGGGACCGCCACCAGCAACGCCTGGATCTGAGAAAACTGTGTCTTTTCAAAAATCCATTTTGGGTCCTAGACCAAAACACATAATTGTAAACAAAGCCAAAGTTCCCGTTGCTAGTGACAATGAAGTTAAACAATTCTATAAGCCATTGTCAAAACCCGGAGTTGGATTTTCGAAACCAAACTTTAGGTCAAAAACTCCACCTCCTAGAAAAGTTAATAATAATTATCCTCGTTCTAAAACACCGCAACCAAGAAGACATGTTGGTCGACAAAACCAACCTCATGCTTTCCTTAACTGGAACAACTTTCCAACGTCAAATTACATGCCCATAAGGAAATGTGTCTTCCATTCTCACATCCCAACCAATTGTATCAAATGCAAGGGATGTTTGGCACTAACAACTTTGGACCCATGGGATTAATGGGGACCAAATTTTGAGTTTCTTACTATATCAATAGATATGCCTTGGAGTCGACGTGGAACCCGACAAATGGATCAAGGATAGCAGATGCTCTAACCATATGACGGGTAACCGAAAGCTCTTCATAACCTACAAGGCATACAATGGAGGTAACGTCATTTTTGATAGTAATCTTCGCGGTAACATCATTGGCAAAGGTACAATTTTTAATAACTCTCTCAGAATAATAATTTATAACATGTTGATACTTAGGATTTAATTTGCAAGTAATAGGACAAATAAGTGACAAAAGTGTCAAGTGTAACATTCTTTGAACATGATAGTGACATCACGAAGGAATTAAAGTCATAGGTAGAGGGGTATAGGAAGAAAGCCTTATATTGTGATGAAAATTAGGAAATAAGCCCAAGATAAAACTAAAGCTTTCGATTAATTCAAAATATTTAGTAGGAAAATCCACAACCAATATGTGTTCAATAGAGTCAACAAGAACCCGACCACGGTAGAGAAATTGAATAATGAGGTGCAATTGAGAATTTTTGTAAGGCCAACGATATACAACATAATTTCTCAGCCTCCAACGCATCTCATCAATCAAAAGGCGTTGTCTAAAGGCAAAATAAGCACACTCAGAAATAGTAGCACTAATTTGAATGAGCAATCGTTAACCAAAAAAAGTTTTGGTGTAACCTTTAGATACTTCAACATAAAATACAATCAAAATAAAAGATTGTCTTAATACATTGGTAATTAAGTAAATGAAAATATTTTTTTTAACTTTGCTTGTGCTTGCATTTGTTATAACATACACACATAATTATATTCTTTTTATAAACGTATAGTATTTTACAAAAGATGTGTGTTGTATAAAAATGATTAAGAAAATAATTAATATACTCATAAAATGTCAAAAACTATGCATACTATACATATCAACAAATAGTTTTTCGCACAAGCAAAATATATGACAATATTGAAGTAAAAAATTAACATGTCATTATTCATAACCTCACCTCACAACTAGTCTTAGAATTAATGGAACACACTATGAAAATCTTTGTTTATTTTCTTTTAAAAAGAGTGTTCGTGAGGGTCAAGAAAGATTTCGAATATATATCGATTCATTATTCAAATTATGATTGATATTATTGTCGAATCTAATTGACAAGTTTTCGAGTATGGACAAGAAATCGGATTCTTATTTGTCTAGCTTTAAGATTATATCAAAATATAACAAGAGATATTATCTTAAACCTACATACTCAATCACACTCGATTGATATGAAAATAACGACATCCCTTTCCAAGATGATAAGAATATGCATCAGATCATAACTCACACTTATGTAGATGATGTCATATTGAGTTTACTTGTCCAATAGCTGTGTTCCAAATATTTGGCAAATATATGCATAAAATACACAATCAAGTAGGATTGACGACTTGAATATTTCATCCGAAATACTCAAGTAATTTACCTTGCAATGCAATTGGTAAAGTCGTTGTTTCCGAAAAGCCAAACATGAGCAAATGCACAACATATGTAACTTTGCTCAAACAATTCAAAAGCACAACTCAAAACTCAAACTATCTTCTTATCAAAACTCTCTCTTACTTTACCAAATAAGCATAATATTTCTTCCTCACCAAATGAGAACCCTTTAACCATCTAAGGTTAGGATTAGGAAGAATTGAACATATTTCACAAACCATTATCGTGCTTTCTTTCAATAAGTGATCGTAAGAGGATTTTGAATATGAAGATGATTATTATTCAAACGACAATTAATCTCATCATTCAATCTAATTACAAAATTAGAATATGAACATGAAATTGAGACTAGGATTTATCTAGATCACAGAAATATCAATTAAATGACCATAGATATCTTTTCGTGTCTACATGTTTAACCATCCTCGGTTATTACATGAAATCACAAAGTCGATTACAAGACAACAAGATTAGAACATCGAATTCTAAATCACACTTGCAATGAAAATGTTTCATTGAGTTTAAAGTGTTCAAATGTTCTGTTATTAGCTATGGTCAAATTATACATGCTAAACTTAACACGACTCCTAAGTAGGAATGGACGGACTTTATGAATTTCCCATCAGGAAGACTTAAAAATACTCCAACTTGATAAGTTTAAGTCTTGATGTTCATTTTTTGAAAACTCAAACCAAGAACCCATATAACTTATATAAGCTTCTCCTAATAACTTAATTTCAATGTCATCTCCCAAATAGTTGGAAAATTATCCTTGCCCAAATTTGGCACTCCACGGATTGATGGATCCATCTTCCGTTAGATTCATCTACGGGGCTTAGGTAAAATCCGCCCTTATGGCATTAGATTTAAATAATATCTTCTACTAGTTAAATCCTTACTCAAAGGGGGGGAGTCAAATATACAGTAACTAACCTTTAATAAATCAATGATTATTTCTACGAAGAATCATTCACAAGATCTGATTAAGGTAATTAACCTGATTGAATTCTCTTGCCTTAAAAGTCTATGTCAAAAGGTAGCATTCTTTGAACACTCTCATTATAGAGCATTACACATTGTCTGTAACACCCCCAAAAATCACAACGCATCGGAATACCACTTGGGGTGCTACTTTATAATACACAACGCTAGATACAAGAGAACGACCTCTAAGATGTTTCGTTGTAAAACAATCTCGTTAATTTTCTAAAATCAAATAATAGCTTGTCCCATAATTGCATCACAATGAAAAAGCTTTGAAGCTACACAACAAGATTTGATCGTTTGTAGAATCCAATTATGAAATCTTGTCATAATTAATACTCCAATGCACATAGATATATGCCAAGCAACTAATTTAACCTGAGAAAACAATGCTTAAAAACGTCAACAAAAAAGTTGGTGAGTTCATAGGTAATTTAGATATTAAATAATAACTCAAAGTTTCCAAAGTATATATGACCATTTGAATTCCTTAAATTCCTTATCAAAATATATGTATGATTTTCTAAAATCAATAGTTGCAATAACATCCAGACCATATTAAATCTCCAAATGAGTCGCCAAAACGTATAACATAGGAACACATGAATTACTCTGTGATAAAGCAAACCGCAACTATCACAAACATATAAATTTCCAGTGTATGAAACAACCAAATGCAAACATACGAAACCACATGAATTACGTTTCCTAAGCTCATGACACTGAAGCTCGACAATCTTTCTTGCAATAATATATATTGCAATTTCTGCCCCGATTAGATGTCTAACCCGAAACATCCCCAAATTTTCGACATCTAAACTTTTGTTCCATTGATAGCTATCACCTGAACGGTGGAGGTCAAATTTCCGCAAATAGATCTAATCATAAGGAGGGTGCATTCGCGCTCACAGAAATGTAATTCACAACTGCCAATCTATGCAAGTGACAGTTCATATAAAAGGGGGCTCGAACTTGGTTATCGCTACTTAGGCAACACGTAATCATAATATAAAATTGATCCACTTGTGTCCATTTATAAAACGATGCATGTTTTCACCCCAAAAATATATATAACATTTATCCAAAACGAGTAAAAGTGAGGCTATGAAACTCATAATATCCTTTAAAAACAATCACATTGTTATAAGATAACCCAGTAAGTAAAGAGTTTGTAGACAAGCATGTATTCCCCCTCGCGGGTTTATAAACATTCAAAAGATTGAAAAGCGAGGTTATGAACTCACATTGATGATGAAGAACGATCGACAGATAGGCATCTAATATGCACAACACGAACGGAAGACGAAGCGGCTCGATCAAGAAGTTGCAACTAATCTTAACGGCTAAGATCCACTAGCCTAGGATAATATATTTGGGTTTCCCGATGAATGGTTACATCAACGCTACACGTTGATGAAGATTTAGATTTAACGTTGTAATGGTTTGGTGGTTGGTTAAATAAATAAATTGAAAATATACGCAAAGTGTGTAATATATATTCTTTATATATTACTTATGAAAAATAACCCTTATATAATTCCTACCATGAATTATATAACAAAGACAATCAATCCAAAGATTAATGAAAAGTATAATATACCTTGCAGGTATTATATAATAAGTGTGAATAATTAATTAAACCAATTAGTTTGACAACCATTTAATTAATGAAAAGGCTTTGTACAAAGGTTGACACATGTCTTAACGTTATGAATTAATCAAACCATGTTTGTAACAGTTTATAATCATTATAAAATATAAATAATATTTTATAAAATATATTTCGTTTCTTCGACGGGTCGCGTCTAAAATTACGTACGCTTAAAACAGCCGCAGGTGCAACCCTTGCACATGATCAGGCTGCACTACGCTTCAAAGGGTCCAATGCAAAGCGAAACTTTCCAAGGACGCTGTGAGCTTTGTTACAAAGTGAGTATATGATTTATTCATTGCTTTTATTTATTATGTTTTATGTAGCTTATTTTGCAACTTTACAATGTATATCACATTATATTCCTTTATAAGTTCATAAAGGTCCAAAGAGTGAGATTTTTTGCTTTGGTAAACTAAAACAAGCCCCAAAGAAAGCTAAATAAGCTGATATAAACGACCTTATAAAAGCACACGAGTTTGAAAATAGCCTTAAAAAGGTGATTTCCAGATATAACTATATATTAGCCGAGATCACATATAAAAAACAAGCTTAAACAAAGAGGTTAAATATTGGGATTCTGAGTATATGGGATGGTAAGGTTCAAGCCTGGATTATTATAAAATGGGTTGATTAGTGTTTTGATTAAAGCAATTCCAAACGCTAAATCTACCACTAAGGTATTTCCTTGAAACCGAATCACAGGTTTTTTACTTTTGTTAGGAATATTGTAATAGATAGTTACTACTAGTAGGTATGTAGTTCCTACTGGTAGAGTAAAAGTTCCTGCTGGTAGGTATGTAGTTCCTACTGGTAAGGATAATGTTATAATGTTATAGTTAGTGCTGGCAGAACAAAAGTTATTCCTGCTAGTAGAACGATATCAGTCCTGGTAGTATTATGCTTACTCCGAGTTGATAGTATAGTTAGTTAGTGATAAGGATATGCATGAGATATCCTAGGAAGTGATAATACTTATCTCTTCAGCAAGTCTTAGGTAACAGGTTGTTAGGGTTTCATGTGTATTTAAGAAACCTAAGGTGATAGATGAAACTATCGATTGGAAAAACACTTTTATTATTAATAGAAAAGATCCATAGAGGATAATTGTTTGAGTAATTCTTCTTTAACTCTATTGTTTATATTCCGCGTAAACAATAGTTTAATTTGTTAGAGTCTCTCTTAAAGTTGCTTGTGATTACATAAGTACTCTACAACCTTAACAGGCTTGAAGATCTATCTAGGGCTGGACCTACAAGTGGTATTAGAGCCTGGTTAGAGAGCCTCTGTTAAAGAAAGTTTACTATTCTCACTCATAAAACTTCACTATGACTTCACCAATTCCTCTACCATTCTCTATGCCATCACCATCACAAACATTCTCTTTCCCATCAACATCCAAACATGTGTTCTCTGTGTCAACCTCTGAACCAATATTTGAATCTCCAAACTCTCAAACCTCACAAAACACACAGTCTCAGCAACAATTCTAACAATATCACACAACCACTGTCTCAAATAATAATGCTAAATTTCCTTACTTAAAGAAGGATGAATATGAGACGTGGGCCATGAAGATGGAGTACTGGATAATGAACAGTGATCACAACTTGTAGAACATTGTTCTAAATGGAAATAGCAGGAAAAAGACAGGAAGATATCCAAAAGGAAATATTATGATACTCACTCCTGTTTCTGGTGAGGAACATATTATTGTTCAAAGAGAAACAAAAGCAAGAACAATATTGCTTCAGTCTCTTCCTGAGGATCACATGGCTGATTTCCATCATCCAGATGATGCAAGGGACATCTAGTTGGCTGTCAAAGCCAGGTTTGGAGGTAATGACGAGTCCAGGAAAATAAGGAAGTCTATGCTGAAGCAGGAGTTTTCGGAATTTAGGGTATCTGAATCAGAGGGTCTGCATAAGGGTTATGACAGGTTTTAAAAGATATTGAGTCAACTTAATCAGATGCAAGCTAAGCCAGATAATGAAGATTGTAACATGAAGTTTCTCATAGCACTTCCACCTTCTTGGTTACAAGTGGCCATCACTCTTAAAACAAAGGGTGGTCTTGAGTATCTAAGCTTTGATGATCTGTACAACAAGCTTAGGACCCTTGAAATTGATGTGAAGGGTGGCTCAAGTTATGACTCAAGAGGTATTTCTGCTCCTACCCATTCAGCCTTTATTAGTGCTGCTAGCACTAATTCAAAGATGTCATATGCTGATTCACAAAATCAATCACCTTCAATCACTTTTACCACTGCTTCATCAAGTACTGATACTTCTAGCAATGTGATTGAAAGTGTTCTCCATTCCTTTGTTGCTGAAAGTGATCCACAACAGCAGATCACTTATAAGGATTTTGATCAGATTGGAAAATTGGATTTGGAGGAATTAGACATCAAATGGCAAATGGCAATGCTTTCTGTTAGAATTAACAGATTTGAAAAGAAAGCTGGAAGAAAGATGAAGTTTAATAACAGGGATGCTGCTAGGTTTGACAAGAAGAAGGTCAAATGCTATAAGTGTTCAGAGTTGGGTCACTTTGCTAGGGAATGTACAGGGAAGCAGTTGGATTCTAAAGCAAGGTACTCTGCATTCAAACTTAAGGAGCTGGATAAGTCTGAAGAACCCAAGGCCTTGTTGTCTATTGATTCAATGTTAAACTGGTCAGACCATGAAGGTAAAGATGAGGAAAAAGGTGCTGCACAAGTATATGGGATGATTGCTGGAGATGATGATGATGCTGCTGGTGATGCTTCTGGTGATGTTTCTGATGCTGCTGCTGAATTTGCTCTTATGGGTTTATCTTCTCAGGTACATACTTGCCCTTTTGGTTGTGAACATAAATATGCAGAACTTAAAAAGGATTTTGATAATTTAGAAGTTCAATATAAAGATTGTTATATCCAGGTTCAAGCATATAAAAATACATTACAAACCTTAGAACAACAGAAGGCATGGTACCAAAGCAATCAACTAGCATTAGAAGAAAGAATTAGAATATTAACTACTGATTTAGAAAACACTACAAACATGTTAAAATATACTGAAAAACTGAATGATCAGGTTAAACTTGAAAAACTGAATGATCAGGTTAAACTTGAGGAGTCTAAGGCAAGGTTTGACAAATGGAAGGAGTCTTCCAAAAACCTGGACAAACTGATCAATAGCTCCATGTCCTCTAGATCAAAATTTGGTTTAGGATTTGGAGAAACTTTTGGATCAGATGAGGTGTTTGATCCCTCTGCCCCTAGCATCTTTGACACCACACCTGAGGATGTAGAAGGGAAACCTCTCTATGACAGGTTTGTCAAAGCTGTTGGAATGCATGTTGTTCCTTCACCTATAACAGGAACATTCATGCCTCCTTCCAACAAGCCTGACCTTGATGATACACAGGTTACCTATGGTTCAAAGTCCAATAATTATTTTGAAACTAACTCTGTATCTAATGACTTTGTCTCTTGTGATAACAGTGACAAGTCCTCAGACTCAGAGACCACTGGCTTTGCATCCTGTGTTTCAAGTGTCAAGTCCTCAAGCTCCAAGACCAATGAACACTTAGCCTCTGCCTCTAGTTCAGTTGATTTCAAGACAGTGTCAAAGACTGCTGACCAAAAACCAAGTTCCACCATTGATGATCCTAGTTTTTCTTTTAAGGAGAATGTAAAAACTCCTAGGAATATATGTAATAAGAGTGGAATAAACAATAGGAGTCATTGTAAAAACAATTCTTTTGGTTCTAAGACATGCTTTGTTTGTGGTAGTAAATTTCATTTGATTAAAGATTGTGATTTTTATGAGCAACAGTTGGGATTGTATAATAAACCTATGTGGCATAATGTAGCAAATATTCCCTCATTTGTTCCTAGAGCAGCATATGTTCCTGCTGGTAGTAGGAATCCACCAGCATCTGTTTCTGCTGGTAGTGCTTTTCCTGCTGGTAGTAGGAATAGACCAGCATCTGTTTCTGCTGGTAGGCCATTTTCTGCTGGTTGGAGAAATCATGCTGCTAGACCTATGACCAGACCAACAAGCCATTATTTTCAACATTTTAGAAGGCCTGGCTATTATAACCAACTGTACATGGATGAGGGAAGATGGGGAACTGCTGTTAAGACCTCAGCAGGTTGTTCTTGGAAAATTAAAAGGCCATATATGCAGTGGGGATCCAAGAACAATGGTGGATCTCATCAATCTACATGGTTTAACTCTTAAATGATCCACAAGGCAGGTCCAAGTCAGTAATGACTTGGGTCTTTCATGTATTCTAATGTTGTTGCTGTATTGTTTAATTTGTAGGACAATCCTCATAAGAATAAAAACCCAGTTTTTTCACCAAAGAACAAAGCACATAGAAATTAGGCACCATTTTATTAGAGATGCAAATGAGAAAAATCTTATTCAGGTGCTTAAGATTCACACAGATGAAAATGTGGCTGATTTATTGACCAAAGCCTTTGATGGACCAAGATTCAATTATTTGGTGGTCCACATTGGGATGCTCAATCCCTAAGTGCTAGGCTTGAGGGGAGGATTTGAGTCCAAGGGGAGGACTGTTGTTGTAAAATTTTCTAAATAGTTGGTTTTTCGTTTGTTTTACCACTTAGTTTTTATTGTTACAATATTTTTCTTCTGGTAGTTTTTTTTTCTACTGATAGTTTTAGTTATTACCCCTGGTATGTAGTTAGTTAATTCTGATAGTTAATTTTTCCTTTTCATTGTATATGTTTTGTGTGTTTTGGTCTAACCTTTTGCAGATGCATCATTCATGAGGGTGGTTTAGCACTTTTCAAGTGTTATTCATGGACAGTGTGGCCTTCTTTTGATGATAAAGAATTCATTCTGGTTGGTTAAGTGTTTCTTCTGGTGGTGCAAGAGTTCCTACTGGTAGCTTTATTGATATTCCTCCTAGTCCACCTCTTCCTACTGGTATGTCTGCTGATGTTTCCTTTGGTGTTTCTACTGGTACATCCAACAAGGGCAAATCTCCTATCATGGAAGTAGACCCTCCTGTCAAAAGAAGGACATTTAGGCAGATGGAGGAAGACAGGCTTGGTGAGGAAGCTGCAAAAAGATTATTTGAAGAAGAGCATGCTGATTTGGAAAGACAGAGAGCAGAGATGCAGAGAAAAAGACAACAGGATGTGCTTGATTCAGCAAAATACTATACTGATGCTGACTGGACTGATATCATGGGTCAAGTTCATGCCAATCAAGGTCTTACTTCTGATCTTTTGGGTCCTGATGTCAATGAAGACAATTTTGCTAAAAGAATGGTTGCTCTAATTGCTGAAAGAAGAAGAGCTTTTGCTGCACAAAGGTTCCAAGAAAAGAGGAATAAGCCTATGACTTATGCTCAACAAAAGGCTTACATGAGAACCTTTATGAAAAATCAGAGTACAACCATTTATACTACTGGCTGGACAATGAAGCATGTTAAATCATTTTCTGATGAGCAACTTAAATCTGAGTTTGAAAAGACCAGGACAGCTGCTGCAGATCTATAATCCCAACACATCAGGAGGACTCTTAAAAGAGCCGGTAAAGATTTGGAACATGATGTTTCAAAGAAGCCAAAGCCAACTAAAGTTCCAGAGTCATCTCAACCTGATGTACCTCAACAAAAAGCTACTAATGTTTCACCTGTTGATCCTCAACAACCATCTGAGTCTTCATCATAAACTAATGTTTCAATGTCATCTGGTCCTGAGAAAAAGGGGCATACCTATGGCACCAGGAGGAAGTCTCTTGGAACCAGGAAGAAGTCCTCTGCTGCATTAGACTTGGATGCTGATGACAGATCATTCATCAGAGTTCTTTCTGATGATGATTCTGATGATGATGATGATCCTGTTATTGTTTGGTCTGCTTTTGCCTCTTGGGAGGTGGTACCTACTCCACTGGGAGATATCAATGCTTTGTATATGATGGATGGGTCTTCCAAATATTTTACTCATCTCAGGGAAATTCTTCATCTGGTTGATAGACAAGATTTGTTGAAGCTCTATGGGATGGTGGTTAAGTACTATGAAGACCATCCACTTGCTGGTGCTGGTATGATGCTGTGGGGTGATCTTCAAGTACTGTTTGAATCACATGCAGGTGGACATGGTTCTTTGGTTTGGTCTAATCAACACCAATGGCATATCAGGAGTTGAAGACTATTTCCATTTTCCTATGTTCATGTATTGGAAACCATTTCTGACAAGGTGGTGTATATGTTTGCAGATGGGTCATATCCTCTTTCAGTTCAACTTATGCAGAAGATGCTGAAGCACAAATTGGAGATTGAAATTGATGGTGTGGGGAATGCTATGACTTATGCTGAGTAGTTGATTCAATTCATCAAGAATCAAATTGCTGCTAGCATTCCTTCTGCTTGATATTGGTACTTTGTCACTCTCTTGTATATTCTATATTTTCTATCTGTTTGCTGTGTTTTTAGGTTTTATTCTCTATATTGGAAAGCTTGTTGTAAATGGTTTTTGCTTTTTGGGTCAATCTTGGTTTTTGGTAGCAACGGTTGGGTTGGATCACATTTTTTTGGACTGTTTTTTTTGTACAACCTGTTTTATGTGATCAAAATTGGAAACATGGTTTTCTGGCATAATTTTTCAAGGACATATTTTTTGTGCAACACCCTATGGTTCTCAATTGCCAGGCCTTTAAGGCTAGAATTAATTGAGATATGGTTTCACTTCCCAGTTCTTTTGACCAGAATGAATTGATATAGCTTTAATGGTTTGCTTAAAATTATAGGGTCACTCAACTGACTGATGTTTCAAGTACCAATAAGTTGAGATGGTTTGCAATCCACCATGGGAGTAACCCTTTCTGGGTCCCAAGGATTGTCTAGCCCACAAGCAAACGGCTATGTGGTAAAGGCTTATAAAATCCGTTGATAGCTGTAATAGTTTGCTAAAAACTATATGGTTTTTCCTCACCAGGTTGTTACAACAAAGAGTGGCTAGTCCAAGAGGGTACGGCTCTTGGTAAAGACTATATCAAATCCGTTAATGGCTGTGATGATTTGCCAAAAATCATTAGGGTATTCTAATTCACCAATGATTCATGTTCTAAGAATTGGATTGGTTATTAACTCACCAGGGTGATGTCATGATTCCACCTAAGAGTTAGCTGGCCCAAGAGTTAATAGCTACTTGGTAAAGGCTTCATCAAATCCATTACTTTTCTTTGATTCACCTCTCCCGGAGTTAACACACCATGGGATGTGATGAGAATAGTATGTAACCCTGAATTGATGGTTGCTGATTCAGAGTGTATGAAGGTTACTGCTGTTGGTGTTCATGCTGTCAATTTACTTATGTTGCTGCAAAGACTTTCACCTGCTATAATCAGATTTCTGATTCAAGAAGTAGTTGTTCCGCAAACAACAAAGATACTAATGTTCCTCCTGTTGATCCTCAAACAATCTGAGTTTCTCATCTACAACACGTATGTTTCAATGTCATCTGGTCCTGAGAAAAAGGGGCATGCCTATGGCACCAGGAGGAAGTCTCTTGGAACCAGGAAGAAGCCCTCTACTGCATTGGACTTGGATGCTGATGACAGATCATTCATCAGAGTTCTTTCTGATGATGATTCTGATGATGATGATGATCCTGTTATTTTTTGGTCTGCTTTTGCTACTTGGGAGGTGGTACCTACTCCACTGGGAGATATCAATGCTTTGTATATGATGGATAGTTCTTCCAAATATTTTACTCATCTCAGGGAAATTCTTCATCTGGTTGATAGACAAGATTTATTGAAGCTCTATGGGATGGTGGTCAAGTACTATGAAGACCATCCACTTGCTGGTGCTGGTATGATGATTGTGGTTGATTTCAAGTACTATTTGAATCACATGAAGGTGGACATGGTTCTTTGGTTTGGTCTGATCAACAACAATGGCATATCAGGAGTTGGAGACTATTTCCATTTTCCAATGTTCATGTATTGGAAACCATTTTTGGCAAGGTGGTGTATATGTTTGCAGATGGGTCATATCCTCTTTCAGTTCAACTTATGAAGAAGATGCTGAAGCACAAATTGGAGATTGAAATTGATGGTGTGGGGAATGATATGACTTATGCTGAGCAGTTGATTCAATTCATCAAGAATCAAATTGCTGCTAGCATTCCTTCTGCTTGATACTGGTACCTTGTCACTCTCTTGTATATTTTCTATCTGTTTGCTGTGTTTTTAGGTTTTATTCTATATTTTGGAAAGCTTGTTGTAAATGGTTTTTGCTTTTTGGGTCAATCTTGGTTTTTGGTAGAAGCTGTTGGGTTGGATCACATTCTTTTGAACTGGTTTTTTTTTGTACAACCTGTTTTATGTGATCAAATTTGGGAACATGGTTTTCTGGCACAATTTTTCAAGGACATATTTTTGGTGCAACACCCTATGGTTCTCAATTGCCAGGCCTTTAAGGCTAGAATTAATTGAATTTTGGTTCTCAATTACCAGGCCTATCAGGCTAGAATTAATTGAGATATGGTTTCAATTCCCAGGTCTTTTGACCAGAATGAATTGATATAGCTTTAATGGTTTGCTTCAAATCATAGGGTCACTCAACTGACTGATGTTTCAAGTACCAATAAGTTGAGATGGTTTGCAATCCACCATGGGAGTAACCCTTTCTGGGTCCCAAGGATTGTCTAGCCCACAAGCAAACGGCTATGTGGTAAAGGCTTATAAAATCCGTTTATGGCTGTGATGATTTGCCAAAAATCATTAGGGTATTCCAATTCACCAATGATTCATGTTCTAAGAATTGGACTGGTTATTAATTCACCAGGGTGATGTCATGATTCCACCAAAGAGTTAGCTAGCCCAAGAGTTAATGGCTACTTGGTAAAGGCTACATCAAATCCATTAATTTTCTATGATTCACCTCTCCCCGGAGTTAACACACCATGGGATGTGATGACGTATATATTATGTAACCTGAATGATAGTATCATGTTGCTGATTCATGAGTTTTTGAAGGTTTGCTGCTTTTTGGTGTTTCATTGCTGTCAAATTTTCCTTATGTTGCTGCAAAGACTTTCACCTGCTATAATCAGATTTCTGATTCAAGAAGTATGGAGTTGGTTTCAAGATGTTGTTGTTCAATCCTCTGGAGTTTTCAAAGAAAGATCTATCTAGAAACTTGAAGTTAACTGTGTCAAATTCAAGTTTAGGGGAGGATTGTTAGGAATATTGTAATAGATAGTTACTACTAGTAGGTATGTAGTTCCTACTGGTAGAGTAAAAGTTCCTGCTGGTAGGTATGTAGTTCCTACTGGTAAGGATAATGTTATAGTTAGTGCTGGCAGAACAAAAGTTATGTTCCTGCTTGTAGCATTCTTCCTGCTGCTAGTAGTAATAGTCAAACCCGAATATGTTTAGAAGTTTGTTAGAGAAAGGGATATATATATAAGATATATAAGGAAGAGATATGAATGATCTCCGTTATTCTAGGAATACCGAATTAGGGTTTCTTGGGTATAAAAGAAACATTCGGCAAAAGGTTTTGATATAGAGATCTGAAAAACACTTTTATGTTTAATAGAAAAGATCCATAAAGGATCATTGTTTGAGTAATTCTTCTTTAACTTTGTTGTTTATATTCCGCGTAAACAATAGTTTAATTTGTTAGAGTCTCTCTTAGAGTTGCTTGTGATTACATAAGTACTCTACAACCTTAACCGGCTTGAAGATCTATCTAGGGCTGGACCTACAGTTGATGCACTTTTAATGTATTTCGCATGCACTTAGTAAACTCCTAGGGGCCATGTAATAGTCTTCATACTACCTTGCATGTGGGTTGCTCTAGCAGCATACTAAGTAGACGGTGGGTTCGTGTAATTCGTTCATGCTTTAGGAAATAGTTACATAGATCATCACAAGTGTGACAAGGCAACAACACTAAGAGAAGCAGTCTTGGGAGTAATACATGATTAAATGAACACAATCTTTTATCTTATTGTTATCACCATTAGTTTAGATATAGTTTAGTCTAATTAGCTAAAACTAAACCACTCTCTCCAATACATGATTTTACCTGCTTTCATAAAATACAAAAATACAAAAAGAATCTGCCTTCAACCCCTAGAATTCTGTTAGACCGTGATCAAGTCTTCCTAACCTATTCCTCGAGTGAACGATAAACAACCCCGAGTCTTGCCTATACTACACTACAACGATTAGGTGCACTACCTAGGGAGTTGTAAAACTTCTCGTGTAGAAGTCCTACGACAACCGCACCAGAAATCTTTTTATAAAATGTTCTAACAGGTTCTACTTAAGGGCAAGCAGAAGTCAAGTGGGGGAATATTTGATAACATCAAATATTTAATACTTTTTAGCAGCAAAATACCCCTATATTACCTGCAAATGATTCACTAATACTCAAAAACGAGATATTTTCTATCATTTTGTAGTTTTTAGGTGAAATGCAGGAAAATGACAAGAAACAAGGGAAAAGGGCTTAAAGTGTAATTATCTGAAGAATGTTACGGTGTAACACCAAAAATGGTTACACCGTAACATATATTAAGCAAGTACGAAGATGAAGGACAACTTTACAGTGTAACACCATATCTAATTACGTCGAAAACATGTATTTAGAAGGAAATCTTACCCAAGATAGAGTTACGGCATAACACCCCTTATGGTTACGCTGTAACCATCAAGATCCATAAATATGGAATAAAGATCACGTACGTATGTAAATCATTTGAAGGTTACGACGTAACGCAATATCTGGTTACGCCGCAACAATTGCTTATTTTTAGAATGTCGTGTAAGAAGGTTACAGCGTAACACTTTTATCAATTACGTCGTAACAGGTTCGATACTTATAAATAGAGGCCTCATTCAAGCTATTCCAACATCACTTTCTCCATAACCAATTGGAGAGGCAACAAAGGCTTCCAACCTTCGAAGAATCTCGCCTGAAGTTCAAGGGAGATCACACTTTACTTACTTTTTGTATTTAATCATTCAAATACGAATACTGTAAGAATTATGAGCTTTCAATCTATGATTACTTCTATTTCTTGTTGTATTTCCGTTACTATGAGCGGCTAAGCACTTAAAGTATTGGCCTAGTTATGTAGTTACTATTGTTATAATGTTTGTTTCCTGATAGATTATGGTTTTGTTAGATATTCCTTGATTATCATGTAACCTTGGGTTTTGGTAGTACGGGTGGTTTGGATCTTTCTTGACCCATTATTAGATTACCATGTCACTATGGGATTAACTGGGTACTAGGGAGGAGTTATTACTCCATCCCTAGTGTAGGAACTGACTAGTCTCCGTAATTATCATTTAATATACTTAAAAAGCATAGGAACTCTTTCAGAGGGGGTTAATAATCTGCATAGGTTATTAGATAAGTTTTGACAATAGTTGGGATTAATCACTACAACCTGAATAACCTACCTCTTATACGATTTGGACTGATTCGGAATCGCGGAAAGTATAAGATAGACTAAATATACATGTTTAAGTCTATCGACCTTAGAAACCACTAATGAAACCATAGTTTAACATTGCACAGGAAAACGTTTTCATAATAGTTGTCACACCCCGCTAAGGCAAAAATGCGAGGCGTAACAGGGATGGATATCATCACAATACATGGTGTCTATATAGAGAATACTAAAATGAAAACTAAAGTAAAGCAAAGACAAAAAGTGTCATAACAATACCTAAAACCTAATGGTGTCTTTATTAATGAGAAAGAAGTCTCGTCAATAAATGACATGCAAAACGCAATCCAAACAATTCATGCAGACGTATTAATTGAAACAGAAAGCATAAATAAACTCCAAGCATCCTACGATCTCTTCTAGCCACTTCGCTCTATCTTAGCACCATTAAGCTCACCTAAAAATGATACTTAAAACGTCAACATAAAGTTGAGCGAGAATCATAGGTTTACGACATACAAAAAAATCCAAAATAAACTGTCAATTAGTTGCTGCAATTACCAAAACAATTCATGACAACAAGTAACAACAACAAGACAGAACATGCCCACGATCTACAATTATATCATCTACATATGTGTGCTGCGTGGCCTCATATTAGCTCACGCAGTCTTACCACCGTCACATCTCATTTTGCATATTAGGATCCACTATACCAAACATATCATATCGTAACACAAAAGGGACGGAACGTGCCCATGATCCAATGCAACAACATTACTTCACATGGGTAGGAACATTACCCCCGATCCAATACACATAACTATAGCAAGCTTAAAAATATTTTAACACGACAACAAGACAAGCATCATTCTCACCCCAAAATAACATGAGAAAAGGGGCTATGAAACTCACATTTGCTTAGCTTTCCAAAAGATTCCAACAAAAGCTTCACAAACAACTAGCACAAATCTAAACAATAAAATAACTCGTGTTACACACTACGAAGCCAAAAGCTTAATGCACATGTAACAATCATATGATGGATGTATAAGGTGTTTTATTAACCCCATGAGTCACCCTGACACCATACCCAACTTTAACCACTTCATTAACAAGTTTCACTAGTTAGTCACAATTTGTTCCAAACTGCAGAATTTTAACGTGACTTAATGTACTCAAAACCTCTACTTACTGACCTCCATAATTCATATCAAAAATCACCTATGTTCATATATGAGTATATTAACTACCTCATGATTCCCAAGAGCCATTTACATGCACAAGTACTCCTAAGAAAATCAGACTTCAAAACCGTCCTAATTCAGATCTGATTGCACACTAAAAATTTTGGACTTAAAAATCATACTTAGACTCCAACTCGGAAGCTCTCCTTTGGGGGATCTTTAATAGACACATAGAAAAAAACTCCTACAGAAGGGCTAATCCTAATTCAAATTTTAAGTGGGGGGTTTTTACCTCGTAATCTGACCTAAATCTGACCCGTATTTATTGGTTTAACAACTTTTCTTACAACCAACGTTTGACTGACTTCCCGACCTTAAAAACCTTCGAGGCCAGATGTTCTGAAAACTAGACTCTCTGAGCTACGTTATAAACACTGGAAACTTGACAAAAGCTTTTACCATCATTGAGATAATGACCGAACAACACAGCCCTAATTCTGCTCTAATCAAAATCAACTTCTAACGCAAATTAAGTTTAACCAATTACATCCATAAGCTTCTAATTAAACCCTAATCATTATAACATGATTACACATCATTAATTTACTAATTTTAATGAACGCTAATTATCCACCTTATTAATTATTACATGATTAAAGATTAATAACTAACAAGGATTAATTAAAACTTACCTTAAAGCTTGATTTCTTCACAAAGTAAAAACCCTAATTTTTTTTCTTCTTCCTTTTTTCTTTGTTCGACCGGTTTACATAGGGGGGGATTAGGGATTTTGTTTTGTATTTATAAGCCACATATTGAGTTCTAGATAATTCCTAATTAGTATTAGATATCAACTAGGTTTCCTTTTTATCTTTTTTATCTTTTCTTTTTCCCTTATCCGGCCGATTGGCCTTATTTTTCTTTTTCTTTTTTTATTTTATTAATTAATTAATTACTTAATTATTAATATTATCTTAAGTTTTTATAAAAACCTTAGCTTATTTGCGTATACCTTTTTGCGTAAACGCAATTTACTATATTTTTCCAAAAATACTTTTCATTTCACAAATTCACTTTCTATAAATAGAAAGTACCTCAAAAACTCTCATATTTTATCAAACTCATTTCTTTCATATCCTTACTACTAAAACTTAATCTCATCCTAAAATTACTAACACATAAATACGTATACGTATAATTACTTACACGATAAATCACTAAAACGCTTAAATCACAAAATTATTTCATTGTCACCAAAAGTGAACGAAATGAACTCCATAATATCCAACGGAAATCCAATCCCAATGAGATGATCACGCTCAATGAATTGATTATCCAATCTCACATAACCTACATAAACGCATATAAACACATATAATCACACATACCATACATTGCAACAGATCCAGAAGTCAACACTAACGGTTTGACTAACTTGCTCAAGTCATGGTTGTCACAGTATCCCCTCCTTTAGGAAATCTCATCCCGAGATTTAACTAGCCGATTCATCAATTCGCTCAATGAACAACTTAGGGTACTTAGACTTCATATAATCTTTGCGTTCCTAAGTAAACTCAGGTCCACGCTTAGAATTCCAACGAACTTTCACAAGCGATATTCTACTACGTTTTAAACTCTTAATTTCACTATCCATAATTTCTACAGGTTCCTCTACAAAACGAAGAGTTTTGTCAACCTTAATCTCATCTAATGGCACATGCAAACTAGCATCCGCCAAACACTTCTTTAGGTTTAACACATGAAACGTGTCATGTACTCCACTCAATTCCTCAGGTAATCTCAATCGATAAGCTACAGGACCGACTCTTTCAAGAATCTCAAATGGCCCTACATACCTCGGTGCCAATTTACCCTTTTTCCAAAAATGAATTACACCTTTCCAAGGTGACACTTTTAGTATAACTCGATCTCCTACCTCAAACTCTAACGGTTTATGCCTATTATCAACATAGCTCTTTTGACGGTCTCTCGCCGTTTTAAGCTTCTCTTTTATCAATACCACTTTATCAGTCATCTCTTGAACCAATTCAGGTCCAATCAAGCTACTTTCACCAATCTCAGCCCATAAAATAGGCGACCTACACTTCCTTCCATACAATGCTTCAAACCGAGCACATCTTATACTTGAATGATAACTATTATTGTAGGAAAACTCATCCAATGGTAGATGAACATCCCAACTACCGCCAAAATCAATTACGCATGCTCTAAGCATATCCTCTAAAGTCTGAATCGTACGCTCACTTTGACCATCCGTTTGGGGATGA
The DNA here is from genome assembly GCA_026074375.1 of Tanacetum coccineum. NCBI lineage: Eukaryota > Viridiplantae > Streptophyta > Magnoliopsida > Asterales > Asteraceae > Tanacetum > Tanacetum coccineum. Next base: position 125,624 of record BQNB010001244.1, read on the forward strand.
TAAGCCGTACTCATATCCAACCTCGTCCCTAAAGCATTTTGTACAGTCTGCCAGCACCGCGAAGTAAACCGTCCATCTCTATCTGAAATAATTGACACAGGAACTCCATGTCGAGCGACTATTTCATCGATGTAAATCCTTGCCAATCTTTCCGTACTATAGTCTTCTCTTATAGCCAGAAAATGAGCTGACTTAGTCAGTCTATCAACTATGACCCAAATCATGTCATGCCCATTCTTTGACCTAGGTAGCTTAGTGAAAAAATCCATAGTGATCTTATCCTACTTCCATTCTGGTATCTCAGGTTGTTGCAATAAGCCCGAAGGCCTTTGGTGCTCTACCTTTACTTTGGAACACGTTAAACACTTACTAACATATGTAGCAATGTCTCTCTTCATTCCTGGCCACAAATACATATCTCGTAATTCATAATACATCTTATCCGCTCTAGGATGTACAGAATACTTAGACTTATGGGCTTTGTCCATAATTGTAATCCTTACATCACCTACCAAAGGAACCCATATACGATCCATAAAGTATAGACTTCCATCATCTCTCTTTTCCATCTGTTGCTCTAACCCATTTAATCGCTCGCTAGGCAAATTCTCTTGCTCAAACGCTTCCTTTTGAGCTGCCAAAATCAACACCTTCATTCCATGTTGAATCGTCATTGCCATAGCGTGAACATGTCTAGGCTTTACATGTTCTTTCTTACTTAAGGCATCCGCTACCACATTCGCCTTACGAGGATGGTAGCGAATCTCACACTCATAGTCACTAAACAGCTCAATCCATCTCCTTTGCCGCATATTCAAATCCTTCTGATCAAATATATGCTGAAGACTCTTATGATCCGTGTATATAACACTCTTCGTGCCATAAAGATAATATCTCCAGGTCTTAAGCGCAAACACAACCACTCCTAACTCCAAGTCATGTGTAGTGTAATTCTTCTCATGAATCTTCAATTGTTTAGATGTGTAGGCAATTACCTTGTCTCTTTGCATCAACATACATCCCAATCCTTGATTAGACGCATCACAGTAAACTACGAAATCTTCCACTCCATCGGGTAGAGACAAAACTAGTGCATCGCATAAATTACTCTTCAAGGTCTCAAATGCCGCTTCTTGCTCTTCGTCCCACTCATACTTTTTGTTTTTCTAAGTTAACGAGGTGAGAGGTTTGGCAATCTTGGAGAAATTCGTGATAAAACGTCGATAATCACCAACCAGTCCAAGAAACGATCTAACTTTAGATGGTGTAGTAGGGGCCTTCCAGTTCTTCACTGCTTCGATCTTCCTTGGGTCAACATTAATACCACTTTGATTCACCACATGACCAAGAAAATGCACCTTTTGTAGTCAAAATTCACACTTAGAGAATTTTGCGTACAACTTCTCCTTTGTCAACAACTCCAACATTAATCTTATATGAACCTCGTGATCCTCCTTCGTCTTTAAATATATCAAGATGTCATCGATGAATACGATAACAAACTTATCCAAATATGGTTTACAAACTCGGTTCATAAAATCCATAAAAATAGTCATCGCATTGGTCAATCCGAAAGGCATAACGGTAAACTCAAAATGCCCATACGTTGTTCGGAACGCCATCTTCGGAATATCATCTTCATGCACTCTAAGCTGGTGATAATCATATCAAAGATCTATCTTAGAAAAATAACGCGCACCTTGCAATTGATCGAATAAGTCATCAATCCTCAGAAGAGGGTAATGATTCTTCACAGTTAGCTTGTTCAATTCACGATAGTCAATACACATACGCATAGATTTATCCTTCTTCTTTACGAATAACATAGGTGCTCCCCATGGAGAATGACTAGGTCGTATGGATCCCTTGTCTTGTAGCTCCTTCAGTTGTTCAGACAATTCTTGCATCTCCGAGGGGGCTAAACGATAGGGAGACTTTACAATAGGCATCGCTCCAGGAATTAATTTGATACGAAACTCAACTTGTCGTTGCGGTGGTAATCCCTTCAAGTCATCCGGGAATACCTTGACAAACTCTCGGACCACGGAAATATCACTAATCTTAGGTTCGTCCACTTTTGCATTCTTCAATGCCTTAGTTGAATCTTCGACACATTCTTCATGAACTCTCAGTATCTCGCCATCCACTAAGGGAATTTCTACTACTTTCTCATGACATACTATTATGGCCTTATTGTGGGACAACCAATCCATCCCTACTATCACATCAAAACTACTATGCCCTAAAGGTATCAAATCTATAATGAATAGGGAAGATCCTAGTTCTAGTTTACAACCACAGATAATCCTATCAACTTCCACTTTCTTACCATCAACTATCTCTATCACATAACCAGGATTTGCTATACTAGGTTTCACATTAAGTATAGGCGCAAATTTAGTAGAGATAAAACTAAAATCAGCTCCAGAATCAAATAGAACAGTAGCAAAATGATCGTTTAAAGAAAAAGTACCCGTGACAACGCTTGAATCCTTGGCAGCCTCTGCCGCATTCATGTTTGCATTGTACGCTCTTCCTCTAACTTGATTCCTACCACCATGATCATTACGACGCCATCCCAAAGCTAGCTAATTCCCAGATTGTCCATATTCTCGGTTCAACTTGGGACAAACATTTTTGAGGTGATTAGGTTCACCGCACTCATAACATGCTCTTTGGTTAGGCCTTGCATTCACAGGTGCTGCTGGTATTACAGGTGAACGACAATCTTTCGCAAAATGGCCAGGCCTTTGGCAATTGAAACATACCCTACAATTAGCTTTCTCATGATGATGTGTATGGCATTTAGCACACCAGGGTTGCAAACCAGCATACCCCTCTCTTGATGGAGCTGCCGCCACAAAGTTAGTACCAACTTTTGCCTTCTTTAAATCCCTTCTAGATCCACTAGCCTTAGCAGGTTCATCAACACTCTTTCTCTTCTCAGAGCTCTTAGTTAGCGTTCCATTACTAATAGCTTCATCAGTCAATATCCCAGCCATCAGTATTGCACTTTGAATAGTAGCTGGTTGAGTTGCCTTGAGCATTCCTCGAATCTCAGGAGCCAATCCATCCATATACCTCTTAATTCTTGCAGACTCAGGTGTAACCAAATGGGGAACCAATTTGGCTAACTCATGGAATCGATCTATGTACCCAACATGATTAGCTCCAATCATCTTGTGATTCCAGAACTCATTCTTCAGTCTTTCCATCTCATTACTCACGGGCAAAACTCTTCCACCAGTAATGCCTTGAAATCATTCCAAGACATAGCATTTTCCGCTTCTCTACCTCTTGCTTGGACTTCCACCAAGTCAAAGCTTTGTTCACCAATGAACTAGCGACATACCTCACCTTTTGGTTTCAGCACAACCACTATTATCAATTACAGTTTCCATCCTCTCTATCTAACGCGTAAGTAAAACTGCACCACCCTTCCCATCATACTCTTTTGGGTTACAAGACATAAAAGACTTGTAGGTACACCCATTGTTACCATTTCCACCATTGCCACCATTACCATTACCATTGTTCGCATTAGCATTGACACTAGCAGTCACTTGATTAACTAATTCAGGTAAGAGGTTTTGCAGTTGCTGCACAAGAAGAGTCGCAATGTCAAGAGGGTTTTCATCCTTACCAATAGCACGACGTGGAGGCATTTTCTGAATTCGAAGAATACATCTACATTAGACGACACCCTACAGACTTCTATCCCATACGTATACGTACAATCATAACACCAACAATCACCTTAACTCAATCTATGCAATCATACTTGCAAGTCCACTTGTGTTGTGGCGCATGTATAATTATGTTGGCCACCATAATTATAAATGCCCCATTCCACGTATGTACTCACTCCTATGAAAACACTTCATGCACATAATCTAACACATATACACATATGATCATCACACAATAGAAGTAATAATCCTTAATGCTTAAGCCTTATTATTAAAATACTTGAATAATATTCGACACCAAAATAACATCTCAAACAATGGCTTTAAACGCCTACTAAAACATAACGAATGACGAGGACGAACATGACACACACAAAAGACGATACTAAACAACGGCTCAAGCTTCACTCCGTCATTGATCTTCCATTTCAAATGGTGTGGGGACAATTACTTGCAGTAGATTCACTATCTGTGTCGGCTTCCTCTTCCTCACTCAGCCATCCATTGTGGTTTCCCTCAGACTGAGGTATCCTATGGGGTGCAAACCCAGTCTTAGCATACACTTGCTCATTTTCCATGAGATCTACAAATCCATATAAGTTATAAGGCTTAGGTTTCTTCTCTTCTTCTTCTTCAATGAAATGAGGAAATCGTCCTCCAAAGCGGGTAACAGTACCATCCTTAGCAATTACCTTAGTCACATACTCCTCGACTTCCTTACCAAAAGTCTTAACCCAAGTCAACTCTTCCTCGATTCTACACGAACGCATAAAAGCAGGGACTCGGATTCTGCGGTTAGTCCACTTCCTCCTACCCACTCTCCTACAACCAGTTGCAAACGCAATGTTCCAACAGTAACGCTGACGCCTAGGAGGAGACATACTACGATAGACAACATAACATATACTATATCAGGATACGGATCTCAAAATAACAAAGGAAAACTCAACTTATATATATAATATAATATATATATATATATATATATATATATATATATATATATATATATATATATATATATATATTATAATTAGTATTAATGTACTTCATGAAATTTTGGCGAAAATAAACATTAATAGGTATATACTGTACATTATAAGCCCTAAAATTCATTATTGAGGGACCATTAAGCTATAGTCTAGGATCAACACACATAGTTCTCTATAAACCAATGGCTCTGATACTATCTGTCACACCCCGCGAAGGCAGAAACGAAGGGAACAAGAATGGATATCATCACAACACATGGTGTCTATATAGAGAATACTAAAATGAAAACTAAAGTAAAGCAAATACACAAAGTGTCATAACAATACCCAAAACCTAATGGTGTCTTTATTAATGAGAAAGAGGTCTCGTCAATAAATGACATGCAAAACATAATCCAAACAATTCATGCAAACGCATTTATTCAAACATAAAGCATAAATAGACTCCAAGCATCCTACGGTCTCTTCTAGCCACTTCGCTCTATCTTAGCACCATTAAGCTCACTTGAAAATGATGCTTATAAACGGTCAACATAAAGCTTTGATGCGAAGAATCATAGGTTTACGCATACAACAATATCCAAAATAACATTTCAATTAGTGCTGCTATTACCAAAACAATTTCATGACACCAATTACCACAACGGGACGGAACGTGCCCAGATTCCACATTCATACCAAATACATTGTGCGCTCATGGCTTCATATTAGCTCACACAGTCTTACACCGCCATAAACCTCATTTGCATATTGGGATACCACAGTACCAAACTTATTCATATCATATCACACAGGACGGAACGTGCCTACGATCCAATACACATAACTACAGCAAGTTATGTTGACCTATGATTCTTGCCTCAAAACTTTATTGTTGACGTTTGGTTTTTAAGCATCATTTTCAGGTGAGCTTAATGGTGCTAAGATAGAGCGAAGTGGCTAGAAGAGACCGTAGGATGCTTGGAGTTTATTTATGCTTTCTGTTTGAATAAATGCGTTTACATGAATTGTTTGGATTATGTTTTGCATGTCATTTATTGACGAGACCTCTTTCTCATTAATAAAGACACCATTAGGTTTTGGGTATTGTTATGACACTTTGTGTCTTTGCTTTACTTTAGTTTTCATTTTAGTATTCTCTATATAGACACCATGTGTTGTGATGATATCCATTCTTGTTTATGCCTCGCGTTTCCGCCTTGGCAGGGTGTGACAGATTGGTATCAGAGCCATTGGTTATAGAGAACTAGGTGGTTGAGCCTAGACAATAGCTTAAGGTCCCTTCATATAGATGCACTTTAGGGCTGTTTTGTAAGTAATTATAACCTATTATGATTATTTTCACTAAATATATATATATATATATTATATATTATATATATAAGTTGAGTTTTCCTTCGTTATTTTGAGATCCGTATCCTGATATAGTATATGTTATGTTGTCTATCGTAGTATGTCTCCTCCTAGGCGTCAGCATTACTGTTGGAACATTGCGTTTGCAACTGGTTGTAGGAGAGTGGGTAGGAGGAAGTGGACTAACCGTAGAATCCGAGTCCCTGCTTTTATGCGTTCGTGTAGAATCGAGGAAGAGTTGACTTGGGTTAAGACTTTTGGTAAGGAAGTCGAGGAGTATGTGACTAAGGTAATTGCTAAGGATGGTACTGTTACCCGCTTTGGAGGACGATTTCCTCATTTCATTGAAGAAGAAGAAGAAGAGAAGAAACCTAAGCCTTATAACTTATATGGATTTGTAGATCTCATGGAAAATGAGCAAGTGTATGCTAAGACTGGGTTTGCACCCCATAGGATACCTCAGTCTGAGGGAAACCACAATGGATGGCTGAGTGAGGAAGAAGAAGCCGAATTAGATAGTGAATCTACTGCAAGTAATTGTCCCCACACCGTTTGAACTGGAAGATCAATGAAGGAGTGAAGCTTGAGCCGTTGTTTAGTATCGTCTTTTGTTTATGTCATGTTCGTCCTCGTTATTCGTTTTGTTTTAGTAGGCGTTTGAAGCCATTGTTCGAGATGTTATTTTGGTGTCGAATATTATTCAAGTATTTTAATAATAAGGCTTAAGCATTAAGGATTATTCCTTCTATTGTGTGATATTGTGTGATGATCATATGTGCAATGTGTTAGATTATGTGCATGAAGTGTTTTCATAGGAGTGAGTACATGCGTGGAAGGGGGCATCTATAATTATGGTGGCCAACATAATTATACATGCGCCACAACACAAGTGGACTTGCAAGTATGATTGCATGGATTGAATTAAGGTGATTGTTGGTGTTATGATTGTACGTATATGTATGGGGTAGAAGTCTGTAGGGTGTCGCCTAACGTAGACGTATCCTTCTATTTCAGAAAATGCCTCCACGTCGTGCTACTGGTGAGAATGAAAACCCTCCTGACATTGCGACTCTTCTTGCGCAGCAACTGCAAAACCTCTTACCTGAAATAGTTAATCAAGTGACTGCTAGTGTCAATGCTAATGCGAACAATGGTAATGGTAATGGTGCCAATGGTGGCAATGGTGGAAATGGTAACAATGGGTGTACCTACAAGTCTTTTATGTCTTGTAACCCAAAGGAGTATGATGGGAAGGGTGGTGCAGTTGTACTTACGCGTTGGATAGAGAGGATGGAAACTGTAATTGATAATAGTGGTTGTGCTGAGAACCAAAAGGTGAGGTATGTCGCTAGTTCATTGGTGAACAAAGCTTTGACTTGGTGGAATACTCAAGTCCAAGCAAGAGGTAGAGAAGCGGCAAATGCTATGTCTTGGAATGATTTCAAGGCATTACTGGTGGAAGAGTTTTGCCCGAGTAATGAGATGGAAAGACTGGAAAATGAGTTCTGGAATCACAAGATGATTGGAGCTAATCATGCTGGGTACACGGATCGATTCCATGAGTTAGCCAAATTGGTTCCCCATTTGGTTACACCTGAGTCTGCAAGGATTAAGAGGTATATGGCTGGATTGGCGCCTGAGATTCGAGGAATGCTCAAGGCAACTCAACCAGCTACTATTCAAAGTGCAATACTGAAGGCTGGGATATTGACTGATGAAGCTGTTAGCAATGGAACGCTAACTAAGGGCTCTGAGAAGAGAAAGAGTGTGGATGAACCTGCTAAGGTTGGTGGATCTGGAAGGGATGTTAAGAAGGCAAAAGGAGGTACTAACTTTGTGGCGGCGGCTCCATCAAGAGAGGGGTATGCTGGTTCGCAACCCTGGTGTGCTAAATGCCGTACACATCATCATGAGAAGGCTAATTGTAGGGTATGTTTCAATTGCCAGAGGCCCGACCATTTTGCGAGAGATTGTCGTTCACCTGCGATACCGGCAGCACCTGTGAATGCCGTTGATGCAAGGCCTAACCAAAGAGCATGTTACGAGTGTGGTGACCCTAATCACCTCAGAAATGTTTGTCCCAAGTTGAACCGAGAATCTGGATAATCTGGGAATCCGCTAGCTTTGAGATGGCGTCGTAATGATCATGGTGGTGGGAATCAAGTTAGAGGAAGAGCGTACAATGCAAGCATGAATGCGGTAGAGGCTCCCAAGGATTCAAGCTTTGTCACGGGTACTTTTTATCTAAACGATCATTTTGCTACGGTTCTGTTTGATTCTGGAGCTGATTTTAGTTTTATCTCTACTAAATTTGCGCCTATACTTAATATGAAACCTAGTATAGCAAATCCTGGTTATGTGATAGAGATAGCTGATGGTAAGAAAGTGAAAGTTGATAGGATTATCCGTGGTTGTAAACTAGAACTAGGATCTTCCTTATTCACTATAGATTTGATACCTTTAGGGCACGGTAGTTTTGATCTAATAGTAGGAATGGACTGGTTATCCTATAATAAGGCCGTGATAGTATGTCATGAGAAAGTAGTAGAAATTCCCTTAATGGATAGCAAGATACTGAGAGTTCATGGAGAACATGTCGAAGAATCAACTAAGGCATTGAAGAATGCAAAAGTGGATGAACCTAAGATTAGTGATATTTACGTAGTTCGAGAGTTTGTCTAGGTATTCCTGGATGACTTGAAAGGATTACCACCGTAACGAAAAGTTGAGTTTCGTATCGAATTAATTCCTGGAGCGACGCTTGTTGCGAAGTCTCCCTATCATTTAGCGCCCTCGGAGATGCAAGAATTGTCTGAACAGCTGAAGGAGCTGCAAGACAAGGGTTTCATATGACCTAGTCATTCTCTATGGGGAACACATGTGCTATTCGTGAAGAAGAAAGATGGATCTATGCGTATGTGTATCGACTATCATGAATTAAACAAGCTAACCGTAAAGAATCGTTACCCTCTTCCGAGGATTGATGACTTATTCGATCAATTGCAAGGTGCGCGTTATTTTTCTAAGATAGATCTTCAATCTGGTTATCACCAGCTTAGAGTGCATGAAGATGATATTCCAAAGACGGCGTTACGAACAAGGTATGGGCATTTTGAGTTTACTGTTATGCCTTTCGGATTAACCAATGCACCGGCTATTTTTATGGATTTGATGAACCGAGTTTGTAAACCATATTTGGATAAGTTTGTTATCGTATTCATCGATGACATCTTGATATATTCAAAGACGAAGGAGGATCACAAGGTTCATCTAAGATTAATGTTGGAGTTGTTGACAAAGGAGAAGTTGTACGCAAAATTCTCTAAGTGTGAATTTTGGCTACAAGAGGTGCATTTTCTTAGTCACGTGGTATTCATTTTGACCTGAGTAAGATCAAAGCAGTGAAGAACTGGAAGGCCCCTACGACACCATCTGAAATTAGATCGTTTCTAGGGTTGGCTGTTTATTATCGACATTTTATCGCGAATTTCTCTAAGATTGCCAAACCTCTCACCTCGTTAACTCGGAAAAACCAAAAGTATGAGTGGGGCGAAGAGCAAGAAGCGGCATTTCAGACCTTGAAGAATAATTTATGCGATGCACCAGTTTTCTCTCTACTCGATGGAGTAGAAGATTTCGTAGTTTACTATGATGCGTCTAATCAAGGATTGGGATGTGTGTTGATGCAAAGGGACAAGGTAATTGCCTATGCATCTAGACAATTGAAGATTCATGAGAAGAATTACACTACACATGACTTGGAGTTAGGAGCGGTTGTGTTTGCGCTTAAGACCTAGAGACATTATCTTTATGGCACGAAGAGTGTTATATACACGGATCATAAGAGTCTTCAGCACATATTTGATCAGAAGGATTTGAATATGCGTCAAAGGAGATGGATTGAGCTGTTTAGTGACTATGAGTGTGAGATTCGCTACCATCCTGGTAAGGCGAATGTGGTGGCGGATGCCTTAAGTAGGAAAGAACGTGTGAAGCCTAGACGTGTTCGCGCTATGGCAATGACGATTCAATCTGGAATGAAGGTGTTGATTTTGGCGGCTCAAAAGGAAGCGTTTGAGCAAGAGAATTTGCCTAGCGAGCGATTAAATGGGTTGGAGCAACAAATGGAAAAGAGAGATGATGGAAGTCTATACTTTTTGGATCGTATATGGGTTCCTTTGGTAGGTGATGTAAGGATTACAATCATGGACGAAGCCCATAAGTCTAAGTATTCTGTACATCCTGGAGCGGATAAGATGTATTATGATCTACGAGATATGTATTGGTGGCCAGGAATGAAGAGAGACATTGCTACATATGTTAGTAAGTGTTTAACGTGTTCCAAAGTAAAGGCAGAGCACCAAAGGCCTTCGGGCTTATTGCAACAACCTGAAATACCAGAATGGAAGTGGGATAAGATCACTATGGATTTTATCACTAAGCTGCCTAGGTCAAAGAATGGGCATGACACGATTTGGGTCATAGTCGATAGACTGACTAAGTCGGCTCATTTTCTGGCTATAAGAGAAGACTATAGTACGGAAAGATTAGCAAGGATTTACATCGACGAAATAGTCGCTCGACATGGAGTTCCTGTGTCGATTATTTCAGATAGGGATGGACGGTTTACTTCGCGATGCTGGCAGACTGTACAAAAGGCTTTAGGGACGAGGTTGGATATGAGTACGGCTTATCATCCCCAAACGGATGGTCAAAGTGAGCGTACGATTCAGACTCTAGAGGATATGCTTAGAGCATGTGTAATTGATTTCGGTGGTAGCTAGGATGTTCATCTACCGTTAGCTGAGTTTTCCTACAATAATAGCTATCATTCGAGCATAAGATGTGCTCCGTTAGAAGCATTGTATGGAAGGAAGTGTAGGTTGCCTGTTTTATGGGCTGAGATTGGTGAAAGTAGTTTGATTGGACCTGAGTTAGTTTAAGAGACGACTGATAAAGTGGTATTGATAAAAGAGAAGCTCAAAGCGGCAACAGATCGTCAAAAGAGCTATGCTGATAATAGACGCAAACCGTTAGAGTTTGAAGTAGGAGACCGGGTTATGTTAAAAGTGTCGCCTTGGAAAGGTGTAATTCGCTTTAGGAAAAAGGGTAAGTTGGCACCAAGGTATGTAGGGCCATTTAAGATTCTTAAAAGAGTCGGTCCTGTAGCTTATCGATTGAGATTGCCTGAGGAATTGAGTGGAGTACATGACACGTTTCATGTGTCAAACCTAAAGAAGGGTTTAGCGGATGCTAGTTTACATGTGCCATTAGACGAGATTAAGGTTGACAAAACTCTTCGTTTTGTTGAAAAACCTGTAGAAATTATGGACCATGAAATTAAGAGTTTAAAACGTAGTTCGTTGGAATTCTAAGCGTGGATCCGAGTTTACTTGGGAACGCGAAGATTATATGAAGTCTAAGTACCCTCAGTTGTTCATTGAGCGAACTGATGAATCGGCTAGTTAAATCTCGGGACGAGATTTCCTAGAGGGGAGACTGTGACAACCATGACTTGAACAGGTTAGTCAAACTATTAGTGTTGACTAATGGATCAGTTGCAATGTCTGGGATATGTTTTATATGTGTTTATACGTGTCTTATGTGTTTTTGTGGGTTAAGTGAGATTTGATAATCAATCCATTGAGCGTGATCGTCTCATTGGGATTGGATTTATGTTGGATTTTGTGGAGTTCATTTCGTTCACTTTTAGTGACAAGGAAATGATTTTGGTGATTGAAGCGATTTCGCATTAATTGTAAGTAATTATACGTATATGTATTTATGTGTTAGTAATATTAGGATGAGATTAGGTTTTAGTGGTAAGGATATGAAAGAAATGAAATTTCTATTTTTGGAATGTTAGGTTTAATAAAAATGAAAAGTTAATTATTTTTAAAAGTCTAGTAAATTGCGTTTACGCAAAAAGGTATGCGCAAATAAGCTTAGGTTTTTATAAAAACTTAAGGTAATGTTAATAATTAAGTAATTAATTAATAAAAAAAGGAAAAGATGCCATTCGGCCGGATAAGGGAAAGAAAAGAAAAAAAGGAGTTTTAAAAGGAAACAAACTCTAATTAGATCTTATCTATAATTAATTGGGGGCCTATAAATACAAAATAAAATCCCAAACCCTCCCCCCTTTGTAGAACCGGTCGAACAAGAGAGAAAAGAGGAGGAAAAATTAGGGTTTTTGCTTTTGTGAAGAAATCAAGCTCTAAGGTAAGTTTTAATTAATCCTTGTTAGTTATTAATCTTTAATCATGTAATAATGATTAGGGTTTAATTAGAAGCTTATGGATGTAATTGGTTAAACTTAATTCGCGTTAGAATTTGATTTGGATTGAGGCAGAATTAGGGTTGTGTTGTTCGGCCATTATCTCAATGATGGTAATAGATTTTGTCAAGTTTCCGGTGTCTATAACATAGCTCAGAGAGTCTAGTTTTCAGAACATCTGGCCTCGAAGGTTTTTGAGGTCGGGAAGTCATTCAAACGTTGGTTGTAAGAAAAGTTGTCAAAGCAGTAAATACGGGTCAGATTTAGGTCAGATTACGAGGTATGAAACCCCACTTAAAATTCGAATTTAGCTTAGCCCTTCTACAAGAGTTTAGTTCTATTTGTCTATTAGAAATCCTTCAAAGGAGAGCTTCTGATTTGGAGTTTAAGTATGATTTTTAAGTCCAAACATTTTAGTGTGCAATCAGATCCGAATTAGGACTGTTTTGAAGTTTAATTTTTTTAGGAGTACTTGTGCATGTAAATGGCTCTTGGGAATCATGAGGTAGTTAATATACTCATAAATGAATATAAGTGATTTTTGGTATGAATTATGGAGGTCAGTAAGTAGAGGTTTTGTGTGCGTTAAGTCACGTTAAAATTCTGCAGTTTTGAACAAATTGTGACTAACAAGTGAAACTTGTTAATGAAGTGGTTTAATTTGGGTATGGTGTCGGGGTGACCCATGGGGTTAATAAAACACCTTAGACATCCATAATATGATTGTTACATGTGCATTAAGCTTTTGGCTTAGTAGCGTGTAACACGAGTTATTTTTTTGTATAGATTTGTGCTAGTTGTTTGTGAAGCTTATTGTTGGAATCTTTTGGAAAGCTAAGCAAAGGTGAGTTTCATAGCCCCTTTTTCTCATGTTATTTTGGGGTGAGAATGATGCTTGTCTTGTTGTCGTGTTAAAATGTTTTTAAGCTTTCTGTAGTTATGTGTATTGGATCTTGGGCACGTTCCGTCCCGTTGTGTTGCGATATGATATGTTTGGTATTGTGGATCCCAATATGCAAAACAAGGTGTGATGGTGGTAAGACTGCATGAGCTAATATGAGGCCATGTAGAGCACATATGTAGTTGATATTATTGTGGATCGTGGGCACGTTCCGTCCTGTTGTTGTTAATTGTTGTCATGAATTGTTTTGGTAATTGCAACAGCTAATTAAAAGTTTATTTTGGATATTGTTGTATGTCGTAAACCTATGATTCTCGCTCAACTTTATGTTGACATTTTAAGCATCATTTTCAAGTGAGCTTAATGGTGCTAAGATAGAGCGAAGTGGCTAGAAGAGACCTTAGGATGCTTGGAGTTTATTTATGCTTTCTGTTTGAATAAATGCATTTGCATGAATTGTTTCGATTATGTTTTGCATGTCATTTATTGACGAGACCTCTTTCTCATTAATAAAGACACTGTTAGGTTTTGGGTATTGTTATGACACTTTGTGTCTTTGCTTTACTTTAGTTTTTATTTTAGTATTCTCTATATAGACACCATGTGTTGTGATGATATCTATTCTTGTTTACGCCTCGCATTTCTGCCTTGGCGGGGTGTGACAACATCAATATCTGGTTTAACAGTACTAACTTTTGGTCTAGCAGTACTAACTAGTTCTTTAGCATTTCCTCCTTTATCACCACTGCTCTTGTCTTCAACAACTTTTGTATCATCAGTCAACTTAACCTCCTCAGTTTCACCACTTTGCCTCCCCTCATTCACAACTTCCTTAGTTTCCATGTACTCCATTCCATGATCTGCATCTTGATCATCAAATACAGTACTGTCATCTAAAGTTGAATCAGGTTTGGACTTTTTCCTCCCCTGTTTGGATACAGACTCCTTCTTTCTAAATCTCTCCTTCATGGATAATCTGTTCACACTCTTTAACCATGCCCTGTGGTGTGAGATGCTTGGCTTGCACTTCTTTTCCAACTTCTTAATTCTAGATTTCAATGCACTGATCTCTGCAGCTTGTGCATCCTTAATAGACTCCAAGGCAAGAACCCTGTTAGACAAGTTAGTACATAAAACAGATAATGCCTGTAGGTTTAGGGCACCCTCAGCTCTGTCAGATGTGTGACCACCTGAAAGAGGACTATCATGAGGTGTCTAAACCTGATCCCCTTCATTCCCATTAGTTCCATCTAAAGAGTCTCTAGAGTCTTGGGTAGTGGCATGGCTAGATGATGTTTCAGGGAGTTGGTCTCCTGTACTAGGTTGAGTAGGAGAGGGTGTGGGTTGAGGTTCAGTGTGTTCTCTTGAACCTTCACCCTCTGCTGCATGTGTCAACATGTTAGGAAATAGAGGTGTTATTTTTCCTAAAAATTTTAGTCCTTTCCTAGACATATTTGTGAAAACTTTCAGATTGTGAGCTGGTGTAGTATAAACATCTTTAAAAGGCTTACCAAGCTCAATTTGATTAGTTAAAAACACCATTAAAAACCTTGGATACATAAGAAATTTCTTTTTAGTATTATCCAAGTTCCTCAACATACCATCAAACATAAGTTTAGAAAAGTTAAACTTTTGATTAGTGGCAAGACATATAACAGCTGAAGCAATATTTGTGGAAAACTCATTCCAGCTGGTAGATTTTGAGCTTAAACAATGTAAAATGGTATGTATCAAAAACTTCCATTAAGGAGAAAATAGAGCTTTTTGAAAAGTTAGTTTATTAAAATCACCCTCATAACCCATCAATGCAAGGTTTTGAAAAATAGCTTCATTTGTTAGGCAAGCAGTACCATCAACATCATTAAAATGAAGAGAACTTCTTATTGATGTCTCTGTTACTACTACTGCCTTGCTATCAATAGTAGCATTAATCTGCTTCACATCATTTACTGTTTGGGAACTGGCAGTGTTCCAAAACTAGTCAATGTAGGAAGTATAGATAGGTGGACTTACAGTGAGAGCATGATGAATCAAACTAGAAGCAAGAAAGTCCACTATCTTATGAAAATCGGAGTTTCCCTCTGTCTTCTCTAAGCACGCGACCATGTTATGTTGATCGACAAACTCCAAATTCGCCATAGAAACTTATAATAGATGGATTAAGATGTGGGATATGATCGATTGGGAGAGTATGAGTGATTGGTAAACGGAATTGAGATATTATAGTGATTTGCTTTAGGGTTTGATATGACCGACTGAATAACCTTGAATCCTTATCTGAGAAAAAGAGTGTTATAGAAGGAAGGATCAATAATTTTCAATCTATAGACCCCTATAAGCAACTTGTTGGTAGAAATATCTCAACGGTTATATTTAATTAAGGAAAATTTGTTATGCTCGCTAACAGTAGTAACAGTAACAAACAACACAAACTTTTGCCTGGCAGCACTAAATTTGCCTGACAGCATCAAATTTGCCTGACAGCACCAAATTTGCCTGACAATACCAAATTTGCCTCGCAGCACCAAATTTGTAAGCTACCATTTATAGCCTCCAATGCCAATCCAAGCAGCATCTTTTTACCCAATCCAAACATCATTTCCATCGTTAAATGCTTTTAAGCAGCACTAACCAAGCCGGGCAGTACTAAGTGTTGGCTTGGTAGTATTAACCAAACTAGCAACACTAACTAACTCAACACCATATGTAGCCCTCAATCTTCATTCCAATGAATAGAATGAATCCCAAATCGTCATCTCATCTAAAATCTATCTGCTAACTAAAATATTTCACAAACTAACTCTAAAGAAATACTTATCTGATAAATCTCTCATCATTTCAATAAAAGAGCTTCGGCTTGATGACAAACTCAACTTTGTGGAAGAACTAGTGGAGATCATGGATCGAGAAGTCAAGCAACTGAAACAAAGTCGTATTCCTATAGTCAAAGTAAGATGGAACTCTAAAAGAGGACCAGAATTTACGTGGGAACGCGAAGATCAAATTCGTGCCAAGTATCCACATCTGTTTTCAAACATCACTCCGGCATCCAACTAAATCTCGGGACGAGATTTCTTTTAAGGGAGGGAGACTATAACAACCCGCAATTTTCATCAATGTAATTATCCATCTATTAAATTAGATGCACTGTAATATACCACCTTTTTACAGGGAAATTTTTGCTTTATCTCATTATGCAACGTAACTTGCATCTCTAAAGTAAACAAGCTCACGCAACCTCTACCAATGCCATCTATATCTATGTTTATATCATGTAAACATCCTAATATGTCAAGTCTATATCTTAATATCATTTTTACCAAGTACATTATTCATTTAACGTACTTTTCAAAATGTTATATCAAAACAAGCATTAAACGTTAACGTTTACATCAAAACCCTAATTATATGTAATGTATACATATAAAATGAATGTGCAAGCCTTTAAAGCATGTGTACAAGTATCATAGCACCACATTTGAATATCTTTTCCCTCCTAAATCAAGTAACAACTTTCTAAAGCTCAATGTACAAGCCAATAATACAAGAAATTCAAATTAGGTCATTTAAGCTCCTAAATCGTGTTAAAACTTTACCACCACTTTAGCACAAGGTACAAGCACTTAATCTATGACTTCTAAACCCTAAACCTTAATCCTAAACCCTAAACCTTAATCCTAACACTAATCCTAAACCTTAAACTATCTTAAAACCTAACCCTAACTCAAATTCAAAACCCTAAATCCTAAGCCAAACCCTAAACTAACCCGTCACCTTTTTTGTTTCATTTTTACCCATTTTTAAGCTATCAAGCACCTCATGCAACTCCCTTTCATTACCATGAAATCACCTAGCAGCCACCCTAGCACCTTCCAAGCACCTTGTTCACCTCTCTTGGCCACCAAGTTGAAAAATCACCTCCTTGTCACTCCTATGTAGCCAAACCTCCTCCAACACCTTCCACCTTGCTTAGCTACATTTATAGCTCATAACACTCACCTTATAGACTTCATTAGTCATCTATCTATAGCCCTTAACCCTTAGCCACCAAGAAAACTTGGGCACCAAGGGTTTTGAACCCTATAAATAGCCGAAACATGCACAACCATTCAAACACACCTCAAAAACTTATCACCACTTAAATGGAGTCTTAAATCCGACCAAGAAGGATCAAGTGAAGTCTCTAAGCTCATAATAGAAGCCAAGAATCAAGAAAAAGGAGCCCTTGAAGTCGTTACTAGGCGTACAAACCCGAAAACCCCATTTCGACCCATTTTAGCTCAATTAAGCTCAAAATCTTGTTCAATAAGCTTATAATCTGTATTAGAATTTTCATAATACTCTTAAGATCATATATGAACTCTTGTTTAAGCCTTGAATCCTCAAACCCATATGTTTTTTATTAAAACCCTAAAAATGACCCGTTTTGATTTTCTAGCTAACGAATCCTTTTTCTAAACTTTTGTTATGTTAGAACATCTTATTTTAGCTTATTCTAATAAGCTATAACCTGAAAATATCATTTGGAATCCTAAAATAAGCTTGCATGGCTTTTTAGACTTGTTTTGCAAAAGTATTCCATGCTAGGGGTATATATCATAACTTTCTAAAATAAATAACTAGAGGGGCTGAAAATGTAATTATTCTAAAGTTATAACTATAAGGACCTATCTTGACAAG
>BQNB010001245.1:4787-18193 GCA_026074375.1 Tanacetum coccineum
ATAGGAATGTGACATAATAATTCACATTGCAAAAGATACAAGATCATACCATACATTGTTTGCAAAAGTTTATTTTAAAAAGTTTACAAATTTCACGACTTTGGAATAAGTCAAACAATTGTCCTTTAATAAATCTCCCAAATGTACTCATCTTTGATTCCTAATACTTTACATTTACCTTTGTTAATAACACACCTGAAAATGATACTCAAAAACGTCAACAATAATGTTGGTAAGCTCGTAGGTTTGACTCAAAACCCAATCGATGTGCCAATATCTTAAACAGTTGGACAATTATGCTATATGATAGTGAATATATGCAGAACAGTCACAAACCCATGACTTAGCATTCCCGCTAATCATGTACCAAGACCTAGCATCCCTGCTAGTCTTATCACCAGCGTGTACCAACGCTCTTAGGGTCACAACCCTGAATGACATACCGTACCTAAAGCCTACCAAATGGAGATATATTTAGGGCGAAGAACCACACAGAAAGATCACACAACATATCGTACCAACACATATCATTCACATAGCAGTCATAAGCACATCAATTATCCCAAAAACAAAACCACATTTCGCACAGTTCAGAAAACAATTCAAAACACATTTGAGTATCATTTTCTCCCAACAAAAAAGATTTAAAAAGTGGGGCTACGAGAACTTACCTCAATAGATGATAATAACTACACATATAATCTCTACACAACGAACCAAACAATCTCTACTACACACAACGAACCAAACAATCTCTACTACGCATAACGGTACCCGACCACGACCTAACATTTATTTTGCCTCATTAATATTGTGTATAAAATCGTCTTATTGTACAAGCGTTCATCTTTACTCATACAAAATTCTCATTCTCTTTACAAAAACCCTTATCCTTATCTCAAAACTCTTATTCCCATTACAAACATTTATTCTCGTTACAAACATTTTGGTATTATGGTTGTGTGGTACTTAAGTAGAACAACTCAATGCACTTGGGCTAAGTGCGACATTGACACAAAATACTCAAAACGTTCCTAATCGTTAAAACGAGACAGTTGACCAAGGAATCCAAGAGAATCCGACGAGAAATAAATAGGAGTTCAAAGATCAAAATAAACGAACAAACATCTCCACAACGTTAAAGTATATATATTTAAATATATATGTATAATAATAAAATAATATTTTATTATTTTCATCTATTTATCAGGCTAAACGGGGTAAGTGTAAAATCTTATTCTCTTAGTGCGTCCATGTTCAATCTTTTAATCTTAACATTTAACATTTATAAAAGTCATATTTTGTCCTTTAGTTGAATTGACTTCAAATAATCATTCCACATTATTTTCTAAGTGCGATATTTTTCACAAAATTTCGACATGACTCGTTCGTTTGTAAAAGGTTTCCAAGGTTTCAAAACCTTAATTTTTTATACTTTTCGTAATTTTTCCATAATTTCGACAAAATGCCAAAAAGTCTTATTTCAAAGCGTTTATCCATTTATTACTAAAATCAACCATATTAACCATTTTTCCACTTCTGTAAATCTATTTATCCGACTTAGTAATCCAAACTACAAAATTTTCCTTATCGGGCCCGGAAGCCCAACGTTAGTCCAATAACATTTGTTAAGTCCAATATAATTACTTTTAATTCCAATCTAAGTCCATTAATCCATTCACAAGTCTAATTTCTAAAATTTTCTCCTATTGGGCCTAGAAGCCCAATGTTAGTCCATTAAGGTCTTAATATTTAGCCCGATAGTAAAATTAGTCCATAACCTTTTATATAAGTCTAAAATATAAAACGAAGCCCAAGGCCGAATCAAATGGGCCGAAGTCCAATAAGTCATAAGCCCAAATATAAGTCGAAATCAAATATAAGCTAAAACCCAAATAAGCCGAATCTAATATAAGCCAAAACCAATTAAGTCGAAAACCAAAATAAGCTATAAGCCCAATATATAAGCCGAACCAATAAGCCAAGACTAAATAAGCCATAAGCCGAAACATAAGCCGAAACATAAATAAGCCATAAGCTCGAATATAAGCCGAAACAATATTCAGCCATAAGCTCGAATATAAACCGAAACAATATTAAGCCATAAGCTCGAAATCAAATAAGCCGAGACAATAAGCCATAACAAATGAGCCTTAAGCCCGAATAAGCTAAAACCGAGTAAGCCCAAAATGAACACAAAATGGGCCAAGCCTAATATTCTTTTCTTCTTTTCATTCTTTTGCCGAAACCAACAATGGCCCAAAATCAAATAAGCCCTAAATGTGCTTATTTTTAAGAAAGGTTTCAAAAATAATCCCTAATAAGCATTTGTCTCAAAAATAAATTTACCACCACAACCTTAATTTAAAAGTGTTCAACCCTTTTCCTTTTTCTTTGTGTATTCGACGTAAACAAACACCCGTTTAAATTATTCGTTTCGTTTTTAAGTTTTGATTTTTATGACGATCAACTTGTACAACTAGCATTAGATACCATAAGAAACACAAAAGTACAACTTAAATAAAATTTTAGAAAACTTACAAATTTGGAAGTTCTTGGTTTGGTTTTGACGCAAGGAAAACAAACCCCAATATCTTTCTTACGACCCGAGACTATCAAATATCAACCCAATATACTTTCTAACCCCGTTTTCTTGCTAAGTCTTCAAAAATTTATGTGTGTAATGTGTGTGTGAGGTTAGGACAAATATACATGTACCATGCATGGACCATTTAGCTAAAAACTTGCCTTGGTGTTCCCTCTTCTTGTTCCTAACCGCCATGGATCCTATGTGGCTTGGGATTCCTTCTTTTCATGTCGGGTTCACTTAAAACTCAAAAACTTTGAATTTAAAATATTTCCCAAAGTTCTGTAGTATTTTTATTGATCTTAAAAACATTTTTCCAATAATCTAGGTTATTTACACGACCTATTTCTAACTTAACTTCCCATAAAAGTTCATTTTGGACATTTAACGGACGTGTCGGGACCGAAATACGAGGTTACTTCAAATCAAACCGAAACCTTTCTCACAAGTTTAAATTTTTTCTCGACTTCAAAAATACCTCTTATCACTTTAGACTTCGTTCACAAATTTCACTTTTACAACCGATACGCACTTAACTCAAATCTCATGAAAACGCTTGTTTTCTGATAACTTTTAATTCACACATCCATGATTTACGTTCTAGACAAACGTTACTTCAAATTACGATATTACTTATTAAATAAGTTCGTTAAATTTACCCATGATTATTTCAACCCATTTTCAATTTAACTGTCGTGCCGATACGCGTTACGTGACGATTCTCGTGGAACACGGGGAAAACTCCTCGGAACGCATTACAATGACAACCTAAACACTCTGATATGAGAAGATGAATCAAAAGTGATTCACTTATGGACCTCAAGACTCTCTCAACACCCGGTCAATCTGTAACCATTTCACGCAAAATAAGTCAACCGAAGTCAACTTTTTAGCTTTCTGCCAATAAACCGACAAAATCAAAAGACTCCGATAGGAAATTATGATATTTTATAATTCTCAACCCTGGACTAGTTACCGATTATCACAATTATCCCACCTCAATTTTGTCACCATAAGTTACCTTGCCAAAAATGATCTCGTCACCGGTCTTCTAAAGTTTAGATATCATAAAGAACATCTTTGTCCCTCATGTGAGCAAGGAAAAAGCAAAAAGGCATCACACCCACCAAAACTTGTTTCAAATTCAAAGCAAAGACTTCACCTGCTTTATATGGATTTGTATGGTCCAATGAGAGTCGAAAGTATCAATGGAAATCGGTATGTTCTGGTGATAGTGGATGATTATTCTCGTTATACCTGGGTATACTTTCTCATATCCAAAGATGAAGCACCAGAAGAAATCAAAACCTTTATGAAGAAAATCACAATCCTCTTGCAAGATCCAGTTATTATTGTAAGAACTGACAATGGCACAGAATTCAAGAATCAAGTGCTTAAAGAATACTTTGATAGTGTTGGCATCTCTTACCAATCTTCTAAAGTGAGAACTCCTTAGCAAATTGGAGTCGTAGAACGAAGAAACCAGACGTTAGTAGAGGCTGCTAGAAAATGTTGATTTTTTCTTGTGCTCTGTTATTCTTATGAGCTGAAGTGATTGCTACTGCGTGTTACACTCAAAATCGCTCCATCATTCATCGACGATTGGAAAAAACACCATATGAGCTTATTAACGGCAGAAAACCGGATATCTCTTTTCTACATGTATTTGGTGCTCTCTGTTATCCCAAGAATGATCGTGAAGATATTGGGAAGCTTGGTGCAAAAGGTGATATAGGCTTTTTCATTGGTTATTCTGCTAATTCATGTGCCTACAGAGTTTACAACCGAAGGACAAGGAAGATCATGGAGACAATGAATGTCACTTTTGATAAGCTTTCAACTATGGCTTTTGAACAACGCAGTTCAAAACCCGAGCTTCAGAGCATGATTTCTGGACAAATCAGTTCTAGACTAGATTTTACTTATGCTCCGTCAACAATAACATCTCAAAAACCAACCGAACATGATTTGGATTTATTGTTCGAAGCTATGTATGATGATTATATTGGTGGTCAACAGTCAGCTGCTCCAAGAACTACACCTGCTGCCCTAGCACCTCAAGTTCTTCAGACTCCAACTGCATCTACCACAACAACAGACACTGTACCGACACCAACAAATTCGTCCTTACAAGCTGCAGATATTCCAAACACTTTACAAGATGTTGACGAGCTACAACAACAACATGTTCAACAACAAGAAGATCAAGCACAACTCCAACCTGAAGCAGTTGTTGATAATGTTTCAAATGCTATGTTTGATGGGAATACGTTTGTCAATCCTTTTGCTCCACCAGCCACAAGTACTGCTAAATCATCATCGTCACAATATGTGGTTCCATCGAACATGCATACGTTTTATCAACCGTACCAACATGACTATCAATGGACCAAGAATCATCCTCTAGAACAAGTAATAGGAGAACCCTCAGGACCAGTTTTGACAAGAAATCAGTTACAAACCGATGGTGAAATGTGCATCTACGCACTGACTGTGAGCACTATGGAACTAAGAAATGTCAAAGAGGCTATGAGCGACCTAACATGGATTGACTCAATGCAAGAAGAGCTTCTCTAATTCAAAAGGCTTGATGTATGGGTGTTAGTTCCTGCTCCAGATAACATAAAACCCTTACTTTGAAATGGTTATTCAAAAACAAGCATGATGAAGAGAACACGGTCATTAAAAATAAGACTCGTCTGGTTGTGAGAGGATACCATCAAGAGGAAGGAATAGATTTTAAAGAATCCTTTGTTCCAGTTGCTAGGATGGAAGCTATCAGAATATTTTTGGTATATGTTGTACACAAATCGTTCATCGTATTCCAAATGAACGTAAAAACTGCTTTCTTTCATGGTTCGTTAAAAGAAGACGTGTATGTGTGTCAACCTGAAGGTTTCTTTGATGTTGATAATACAAGCAATGTCTACAAGATAAATAAGGAACTTTATGGGTTAAATCAATCACCAAGGGCATGGTACGACGAATTGACAAAGTTTCTCCTACATAATCACTTCTACAAAGGAACCATTGATCCAACTCTGTTTATAAGATGCTTTAATGATGGCATCTTAGTGGTACAAGTCTATGTAGATGATATTATCTTTGGTTCTACAAACCCTAGATATACCCAATTATTTTTTGACCTTATGAAAAGCCGCTTCAAAATGTCGATGATGGGAGAAATGACGTTTTTCCTTGGTTTACAAGTTAACCAATCCCCCTGTGGCATCTTTATAAACCAGTCCAACTACGTGTTAGAAATCCTGAAAAAGTATGGAATGGAAACTTGTGATCCTATTGGTACACCAATGGAGATCAAAGACAAGCTTAACCTTGACAAAAATGGGACTCTAGTCGATGCAACAAAATATCGTAGCATGATTGGTGCCCTTATGTATCTTACATCAAGTATACCGGACATTGTACATGCTACTTGTTTATGTGCTAGGTATTTATGCGTATTTTATTATAAAATATATTTTTACCAAGTTTTAAATTTATAAAACTCGATCTACCTAACCACGCACTAACAGGCAGAGAACCCGATTGTGAGTAGTATAGAATGGTAAATCCGAGGTCATCCCAAAAGCTAAGTTGTAATTATTTTTAATTTGAAATGTCACGTTTTAAAAATGGTTTTTTGATTTGAATTAAAAGGAATTAAAAATAACAATAAGATAAATAACTGAAAATTAAAAGAGTTAGAGATATCAAGAGAGAAAACATGCTAACCTAGTTACTTCATTACTATTGTTATGAAAATGCTTTCTTGTGCAATGTTAAACTATGGTTTCATTAGTGGTTTCTAAGGTCGATAGACTTGAATATGCACATATAGTCTATCCTATACTCCCTGTGATTCCGAATCAGTCCCAAATCATCTAAGAGGTAGGTTATCTAGGTTGCAGTGATTAATCCCAAAACATATCTAATAACCTATAAAGATTATTAACCTTCTCTTGAGAGAGTTCTTGTACTTTTTAAGGATATAAAGTGATAAGTGCGGTGACCGGTTAGTTTCTACACCAGGTAAGGAGTTAGTGATCCTCCCTAGTACCCATTGGATCCCATATTGACTAGATAATCTAATAATATGGCAAGCTAGGTCCAAACCACCCGTACTACCAAAACCCAGGGTTACATGATAGTCAAGGAATATCTAACGAAACCACAATTTAACAGGAAACAATCATAATAAAAGTAACTATATAACTAGGCCAACACTTTAAGTGCTTAGCCGCTTATGGTAACGGAAACACAACAAGAAATAAAAGAAATCATAGATTGAAAACTCATAATTCTTACAGTATTCATATTTGAACAATTAAATACAAAAAGTAAGTAAAGTGTGATCTCCCTTGGACTCCAGGTGGAATTCTTTAAAGGTTGAAAGCATTTGTCGCCTATCCAATTGGCTGTGGAGGAAGTGATGTCGGAATAGCTTGAACGAGGCCTCTATTTATAGGTATTGAACCTGTTACGGCATAATCAATAACGGTGTTACGCTGTAACCATCATACACGACATTCCATATTTAAGTAGTTGTTACGGCATAACAAGATATGGTGTTACACCGTAACCTTCAAATAATGTCTATAACTAGATGTGGTGTTACGCCGTAACTCTAACTTTGACAAGATTTCCTTCCAAATATATGGTTACGGCATAACTAGATATGGTGTTACGTCGTAACCTTGTCCTTAATCTTCGTACTTGCTTAATTTATGTTACGGTGTAACCATTTTTGGTGTTACGCCGTAACATTCTTCAGAATTTACACTTTAAGTCCTTTTTCCCTTGTTTCTTGTCACTTTCCTGCATTTCACCTGAAAACTACAAAATGATAGAAAATATCTCGTTTTCGAGCATTAGTGAAACATTTGCAGGTAATATAGGGGGTATTTTGCCACCAAAAAGTATTAAATATTTGATGTTATCAAATATCCCCACACTTGACTTCTCCTTGCCCTTAAGTAAGTGTTTCATTTTCGGGGTGATCGCTCAATTGCACAGTCATAGCATATATTCTATCATAAGCTTGAGAAGTACATAAATCTCCACCAGTTAGAATTAGGGTCTAAATAATTCTCAAAGGCAACAAGGGTATTATGATTTTAAAGGGTGGTAAAGGGGTTAGGATAGACATGGGATACACATTTAATGGTTGTTAATATAAAAACACAAAACAAATAGTCTAAAGTAATCTAAGGTTATCATAACTAGCTACTGTCCATCTATAGGTCCAAGATTTTATGTTTGAAAATTTAATCTTCAATAATGGGATACTAGCTCCATTCTTCATAAGTATTGGGATGACTTGGTGTAATAATGGACTACTAGCTTCATTCTTCATAATTATTGAGATGTCTTTGTGCAATAATGGGCTACTAGCTTCATTCTTCATAATTACTTAATTTGCACCATCTTTATATCTTTTAGCACATGGGTGGTTTTTGGTTGCACCATCTTTTCTTCATTCATTTAAAATATGCAAATCCTACAGGAGTTTATATCTTTTAATTATTGCCCCTGCAGCATTTGATATTATACACCCCCCCCCTCCCGCTTGAGATGAACGATGTCAAAAGTGATGATATATGGGGGTCTTTGTAGATCATAACTGATTGGTCTTCCACAAATGCATAAAATTTTCGTTCCCATTCCCCTGAACCATGGACATTAAGTAGCCAGAAATTTCAACACAAAGATAACTATAGACTACAAGGTATGTTAAGGCGAAATGGTGTAACGATACATATAACATTGGGTGAGAACATAAATTGGTTTAACAAGGGTGATCTAGGAGTATCTTGCACTAATAATGAGTGCAACAAAAGGGTTTATCACGGGAGGTCGACAAGTCAGTGTAACAAGTTGATAAACACACACATATAGGTTATTTAGGTGATTTCCTAAGTGTTGCCTTCTTGAATTATCTATTCCTGCTAATCAATTAGGTCTCGAAATGATGTACAGGCCAAGTTCTAAAGTCTACAATACTACCGGCACACTCAATATTTTGGTGGTTTTTTGAATAATATGATAGAAACGGAATATTAGGCTTAAATCTCACCAAGTAATGATAAAGGGCAATGTGCATTCGGCAAAGATTAATTCTAGTTATTTAAGAAAAATTTGTCAATAATTTTAAAATTGGCATAATTTTCAAAGAAAACTAGAAAATCAAAAGCAAAACATACGTCAAGTATTAATTCTACTCCCACCCCCTACTTGATTTGTACAATGTCCCTATTGTACATTAAGAAAATGAAATAAAAAAGAAAGAGTAGGGTGGTAATTTTGTCACTAAAACTATAAAATATTTAATGTTACAAATATCCCCCACTTGACTTCTGCTTGCCCTAAGTAGAAACCTTTATAGATATTTCAAGAAAAAGATTTCTCGAGAATCTTTCAAGAAATTAATCCATAAAGACACTTATGCTAGAAAACATCAAACCGAAAACACCCTTCACAAAGGGGAACAAAGTCACTCAACCAACACTATTCTAAGTGTTTCATTTTCTAGGTGATCGCTCACATTTGCATAAGTCCATAAATGTATTCTATCATAAGCTTAGAAAGTACAAAATCTGCACTAGTTAGAATTAGGGTCTAAATAATTCTTGAAGGCAACAAGGGTAATATGGTTTTAAAGGTGATAAGGGGTTAGGATAGACATGGGATAACACAATTTAATGGTAGTTTTTTAATTAAAAACTCAAAACAATAGACTAAAGTAATCTAAGGTTGTCATAAAAACGAGCCACTGTCCATACCATAGGTCCAAAGACAATACCTAAAAACAGACAACACGAAAATCAGATCTCAATAATGGGCGTACTAGCTCCATTCCCTTCATAAGTCTTGAGGAATAACTTGTGTAAATAATGGGCTACTAGCTCCATTCTTCATAATTATTGAGATGTCTTGGTGCAATAATGGGCTACTAGCTCCATTCTTCATAATTACTTAATTTGCACCATCTTTATATTCTTTAGCACATGGGTGGTTTTTAGTTGCACCCTTTTTTCTTTCTTTTTATACATGTAAATGCTACAGGAGTTTATATCTTTTTATTATTGCCCCTGCAGCATTTGATATTATACGCACATTCCCCCACTTGAGATGAACAATGTCGAAAGTAATGATATAGGGGGGTCTTTGTAGATCATAACTGATTGGTCTTCCACGAATGCATAAAATTTTCGTTCCCATTCCCCCGAACCATGGACTTAAGTAGCCTTGATAACTTTTTTTCTTTTTTTTAAAACTTGTAAAACACTTAAAAATAAGCAACTTTAAAAAAAGACAATTTTTTGAAACTTAAAAATAAGCACACAAAAAGTGGCAGATTCACTTTTTTAACTAAGGAATACAAGGGCTTAACTGATAAGCCAATTTAAGCACAAAAAGCAAGCAAACAACTAACTAAGTTAACACTGATGTAGCCCTACCCCTAATAAGCTCTAACAACTAATAATAAGCAAGGAAATAAGCAGAAAAGCAAAAAAACAACAAGCAATAAGCAAAAGTGCTAAAACTGGCAGACCAAACAGTCTAGGGAGGCACCTTTAGGGCTTTGGGGCTTGTACTATCTTAAAGTCTGTCCAAGTGGCTACAAGAATAAGCAATTGGAAAACAGTTTGAAATAAAACTAAGCTATGAAAAGGGCTTATTAGAAAGGTTGTTCACAAAGAGTATGCAATTTTTGGTTTTCTTGAAAAGCAACTAGCAATAAGCAGGCCTCAGAATAAGCTAACAAATAAGCTTAAAATCAAAATCTAAGTTAAAACAGATTAAGCTTGTCTTCCAATGAGCTTATGCTCAAAGTTTGAAATGCTAAAAACACTTTTAACTATCTGATAAAAGGATTTGAAAAAGGGGATTTAAAACTGGAAAACGACTTAACAAAGTTTTTGACAGAAATTAACAAAACACAAGAAAATCTAAAGGACTCTAATCTATTGCATTTAGACACTAAGAAACAACACTAAAACAACCTTTAAAAGCAGTTTTTGAAAGCTTAATCCAATAAGCTCTTGTAGACTATTTTATCACTACAGTTTTAAAGGGCTTTTTAGAGAAACCTTAAAACAACTTTTTAAACTTAGAAACCAAGAAAAACGGATTCAAAACACTTAGAATGGCTTGTTAAAGATACCTAGGTGACCCAATGGTTTTTAAAACAGATTTTTACCCACTTCAACCTACTATCCCAAACACCCCTTTAGTTTTCTAAAATCCTTTTCAAAACTGATTTAAGGAAAATCTAAGCAAAGATTTGAAAAACAGAAGATAACCAAGCAATGTTAAGCTAAAATAAACACAATACAAGCAAGAATAAGCACTGAAATAAGCAATTAAGGAAATAAGCAATTTAAAGGCATTTAAAGGCAGTTTAGCACAAAGACTTAAACAAAGCATAATTAAGCAATCAAGAAATGACAAATAAGCATAAAAGACATGAATAAGCAAGAAAAGACATAAAATAAGCAGAAATAAGCTAGCTAGTAAATAAGCAAAAATGTAAAAGTAGAAAAACTTACAAGGGTCCTTAGCTTATGGCTATGAAATAAGCTTTTCAAGCTGTGAACATACTTATTGCCCTCTAGTTCTTTCCTAATCATAGCTTTAAATCGTGCTCCATTCACACGTCCTAATGGTAGGGCTTCATCCTCACGATCAGTAATGCATATAAAACTACGTCCTCCTTTAAAAGAATATTTTTTACTTCAAAAGTTTTAACGTTGACATAGGGGGGATCGTAGTCGGTCTTCTCATCTCCACTTCCTCACATTTCATCCTCCTCGTATCCCTTGTCGTGCCATGCTTCATTGGTTTTCTTGTAGTTTTGTTGACATTTTTCCCATACATCGTCCAGAACATACCCTTTATTTCCTATTCTTAGAATGTACTCATTTGATAAATGTTCAATCTCATTATTGAACACCTTGTTATATTCGTCAAATCTCCTAGAATATGGGTTACCAATCTCCCTTGCATATTATTCCTTAACATCGTAACTATCAAGAATCTATTCGTTGAATATAAATTCATGGTCGGATTCATATAGGTTGTTATACCCTATCTTGATTTTTAGCCATTCCTCAAATGAATAATTGCATGGACGTGGCCTTATAGGTTGCGGCTTATTTTCTCCTTTTTTCCTGATGTCCTTGTGGTGTTGGTATTGGATTGTTTGTATTATGAGGGTAATGATCATTCAAGGTTGTCGATGTAAGGGTCCGATGTTTACTAAACTCATAGTTTTGAGCTACCCATTCGTAATACCTCCGTTCCAGTGTTGTATCATCAATTTTTTGTTGTTCATAACGTACTTGAAGAAAGTCAGCAAATCCCATGTAACTCCCTTTCACGGCTCGTCTTTCATGATCACGAAAACATATCCACTGCCTAAGTGTCCCCTGCTCGTTTACCCCAAAGACTTCATTATATCCAAAGCAGAATTTTGAGTCAGAGTCACATGTCGGCCACATCCCGTAATCTTCACCACTTCCATCATCATAGGTTACATGAATGGGTTTGCATACATGCCATCTCTTAACTAATCCTCTTTTATCGGGTGAAAGACTATCTGGTCCAGCTATTTCATCTTGTGGTTTAGGAGTACCATAGGATCTAGTTCTTTGTTCGAATTGTAAGCATGCAGGTGATTCATAAGAGAATAGGTCTATTCCTATTTCAAGAGGGTTAAAGGTTTCCTTCTCTTGTCCAATGCTTACCATGTAAATTTTCTCGATGCTTTGGTAAGAATCTATGTTGAATTTAATTTTTTACTGCCTATTTTAAATGAAATTTCTTCATTGAAAACATCAATTTAGGCACGAGTTGATTCGAGGAATGGTCTTCCTAAGATTATAACATCTTCAGCTATTTTTATAATGAAATTACACGGAAATTCTAACTCCCCAAATTTCACCAAGATATTTGATAAGTGTAGAATACACATATCCGTTTGTACCTAAAATAACCCAATTAAACCCAAAACAGACAAAAAATGGCAAAAATATGCTTGTATTTGTGTTTTGTGTGTGCAGGTACGGATATATAAAAAAATCACAAGAAAACAGTCAAAAACGAGCAAGCACGGACACGAGAATCAGTAGAGTACAAAGCCGAAACCAGAAAAGTCAAGCCTCAGTCAAAATCAGCCAAGAAAAGTCAAAGTCAGTCAAAGATGGCCAAACTAAGTCAAACACAAAAGGACAAATCCTCAAAATATTTCACTTTGGTCCCTCAACTCTCACAAAAGTCCAAAAATGTCCCCTCCTCCCTTATTGGGCCCAGGAAAGCTTAATGGGCCTCTAAAAACCTAGGAAACCCTATCCGGATCCCAAAAGCCCAATTCATAAGCCCATTACTAGCCCACTTCCCTTTTAAATAAACCACAAGGGCTAAACTTGCAATTTTCGAAAGTTATTTATAACTAGAAAAGGGAAAAGAAATGAGAGGGGCTAGTATTGTCAATAGGGCAAAGATTCAACTGAATTTTACTCATTCAGTTAAAAAAAAGGCGCCATTTTCCCTAACACTGTTCATCGTCTTCATTGATTTACCATGGATTAAAAATGAGAGGGCAAATAAGAATTAAAGGGTTAGATGGTCAATTCATGAGCTCGTTAACACTAAGGAGGGGTCATATCAGTCAAATCAAGGGTTACTTAAGCTCTCACTCAAGCTCTTGACACGTCAGCCATGGTGAAAGCACAAATAATAGTGTGTTTAATTACACATACCTTTTACCTTTAAAAACGAGCTAAAATAACCAAAAACGGACTTAAAATACCAAATA
>BQNB010001245.1:20070-95591 GCA_026074375.1 Tanacetum coccineum
CGGTTTCGGGTTTTTTCGGTTTCGGATTGAGCGGTTCGGCTCGGTTCGTCGGTTTCACGGTTTTTTTGAACACCCCTAGAGAAAAGGATAAAAGATGTAGGGTTTCGGTCAATCGGTCAAAAAGATAAGAGGGAAAAAATCCTGCTCATTAACTTTGGGGAAAGGGAGTGGGAATTCAAATTTTGGGAAAAACTTTGGATGGAATGGATAATATTTTATATGTAAAAAGAAATGAGGCAATTTCACAAGTTTTACAAAAATTAAATCTTAAAGAAAAACATAGGGGAGAGCATAACGAACCGCAAATCGGACCGACCGAAGAACCAGACCAGACCCAGCATATTCGGTCTGGTCCTCGATCCGTAGTTTTGAGCTAAAACAGTCTCTGTTTGGTCCGATTGCTTTGGTCCGATCAGGGTTTGACCCAATGCTCAACCCTAAATAAACAATCTATCTTAACAGATAAACCAATAAATTATAGTTATTGCACCTAAGCACATCTAATAAGCAATAAGTGGTTTTATTTACAAAAAATAAAAAGGCATATTTATAGAAAGTTGCAAGTAATTGATGTGTTAAATCTAGACGAGATGGTATCGTTGTAAATGTGATGTTCAACGGATGAGTCGGCGTGAATATATATTTTATAAATAATAATAATATAAATACTAATAAAAAAACATTTTGATGTCTTAGTTTCGTTGAACATCTAATGTATAACGGTAGCATCTCGACTCCTCCGTTGAACATCTCATGTACAACGATAGCATCTCAACTTATCTGTTAACCATCTAATGTATAACAATAACATATCGACTCCTCCGTTGAACATATCATGTACAATGATAGCATCTCAACTCATCAGTTGAACATCTTATGTACAACGATAGCATCTCGACTCATCCGTTGAATATCTAATGTATAACAATAGCATCTCGACTCCTCCGTTGAACATCTCATGTATAACGATAACATCTTGACTCCTCCGTTGAACATCTAATGTATAACAATAGCATCTCGACTCATCCGTTGATCATCTCATGTACAACGATAGCATCTCGACTCATCCGTTGACCATCTAATGTACAACAATAACATTTCGACTCATCCGTTGACCATCTCATGTATAACGATAGCATCTCGACTCATCCGTTAAACATCTAATGTATAACGATATCATCTTGACTTCTTCGTTGAACATCTCATGTACAACGATAGCATCTCGACTCATCCGTTGACCATCTAATGTATAATGATATCATCTTGACTCCTCTGTTGAACATCTCATATACAATGACATCATCTCAACTCCTCCGTTGACCATCTAATGTATAACCATAGCATATCGACTTGTCCGTTGGCCATCTCATGTATAACGATAGCATCTCGACTTATCCGTTGACCATCTAATGTATAACAATAAGATCTTGACTCATCCGTTAAACATCTCTTGTACAACGATAGCATCTCGACTCATCCGTTGAACATCTCATAGACAACGATAACATCTCGACTCCTCCGTTGACCATCTAATGTATAACGATAACATCTCGACTCATCCGTTGAACATCTCATATACAACGACAGCATCTTGACTCATCCGTTAAACATCTCATGTACAACAATAGCATCTTGAATCATCCGTTGAACATCTCATGTATAACGATAGCATCTTGACTCATCCGTTGAATGTCTCATGTACAACGATAGCATATCGACTCATCTGTTGAACATCTAATGTATAAGGATAGCATCTCGACTCCTCCGTTGAACATCTCATATACAACGATAGCATCTCAACTCATCTGTTGACCATCTAATGTATAACGATAGCATCTCGACTCATCCATTAAACATCTCATATACAACGACAACATCTCGACTCATCCGTTAAACATCTCATGTACAACGACAACATCTCGACTCATTCGTTGAACATCTAATGAATAACGATATCATCTCGACTCCTCCGTTGAACATCTCATGTACAACGATAGCATCTCGACTCATCCGTTGAACATCTCATGTACAACGATAACATCTCGACTCATCCGTTGAATATCTAACGTATAATGATATCATCTCGACTCCTCCGTTGAACATCTCATGTTCAACGATAGCATCTCGAATCATCCGTTGAACATCTAATGTATAACGATAACATCTCGACTCATCCGTTGAACATCTCATGTACAACGATAGTATCTCGACTCATCCTTTGAAAACCCTAATGCTTTCCTATAAATATAAAGCATTCACAACTTCCCGAATAAGTTCATTCATTGGCATCAAACCGTTACTCATAGTAACTTCCACACATTAAAAATATGGTTTGTTCAAGTGTTACCCAAGCTTCGTAATACTTATTTCGCATTTCACTTTTGACTTTCGGTTGCTATTCCGTATGAAGATTTGCATCGGAATTGCAACAGAACATAAATTATAATTTCTTTTAGGCTTATTTTTTTCGTTGCTTTTATGTTACAAATTTTTATTACTTGCAACGAAAAAATATTTTCTTTCAAATTAGCTTTCGAATTTTTTGGCTATTCCGTTGCAATTCCGTTGCTAATTGAATTTGCAGCGGACTTGCAACATAATACAAAATAAATTTGCAACGGAATTGCAACGGAAAATAAATTGTAATTTCTTTTAGACTTATTTTTTTGTCTTTCGTTGCATTTCCGTTGCAATTATGAAAATTTGCAACGGAAATTAAATTGTACTTTCTTTTAGACTTATTTTTTTGGTCTTTCGTTGCATTTCCGTTGCAATTATAAAAAATTGCAACGGAATTTCAACGGAAAATAAATTATAATTTCTTTTAGACTTATTTTTTTGTCTTTCGTTGCATTTCCGTTGCAATTATAAAAAATTGCAACGGAAAATAAATTGTAATTTCTTTTAGTCTTATTTTTTTGTCTTTCGTTGCAATTATGAAAATTTGCAACGGAAAATAAATTGTAATTTCTTTGACTTATTTTTTTGTCTTTCGTTGCATTTTCGTTGCAATTTTGTATTATTTGCAACGGATTTGCAACGGAAAAAATAACAATATATATAAAAGAAATTAGTTTATATTTTGCAACGGATTTGCAACCATTTTCTTTGTGGATGCAAATTCGGTTGGTAATTCGTTGCATTACGGTTGCAAATTTGCAACAAAAATATACCGTTGCAAACTTTTCGTTGCATTAGCATGTTTGTGTGGTAGTGAAATAGGGCCTATATAGAGTAGATAAAATTGAAGAAACTATCTTTTTATGCATTCGTATTGGCAAACACATGGAAATGGCTTTTGTAACATTCTGACGATGTTTCCAAGCAACTTGGTGTCACCCACTTAGCATCGTAAACAATTTCAGGTTAGTTAAGAAACTTCCAAGCACCTTGCAAGCAGGGGTGGCTCAAGCCTTACCGAGGCCTAAGAAAAAAGTTCAAAAACGGGGCCTTTTTTCGATTATTGTGGAAGTTTTTAGTAAAAGTGATCGACTGGATCATGAGTAAAATGAACTACTCCGTATTAACGAATGACTAAAATGAAATTGTCTACATACTTACGAGACGTTAAATGAAACTAATTACCTATATGAGAAGTAAAAAAGTGAAAGAAAAGAAAATTGGTAAAGATATATAATTTGCCAACTCTATATTGGCTTGTAAATTAAGTTAGCTATGTTATGTCAATATGTCATTTGCTACAACAGATACATCTAAAACCCCAAAAGGAACATAAAAATGAAACTATAACTTGTGTTACGTTCTATGCAAACTTAAATCCTTGAAAAGCCAATGTGGTCTCTTGCTATCTTGATTGAACAATGTACTTGAGTTCCCCGAATTTGTTCTTATCACCCCCTTCGAGTCATTTCCTCCCGCTTGATAATGATGGTTTTGTGACTGTCTTAAACTAGTGCTTGGTCCAATACTTAACGTCAGCTCCACGTCATTAGGCCTTGCTTGATCATCATGAACGCCACTGCTATCTCCTCCATATGAAATATCTTCTTCGGCTAGTCTAGAAAGATCAAAACCAGATATTATTCCTAAATCATCATTGTTAACATTCAAAGCAGCCTTGGCCTTAGGACCAAATTCATAGTTTGGTTTAGTATCATTTCTTAAGGCACCCATCAAATGCTTTTGGACATTGTACAATCTGTGAAGTTCCTTTACCTACGAAGCAATTTCATCACATCAATATTAGTCTGGAATATAAAAAAAAGCAAAAATATACGTTTATACACAATCTAAATGACAAACACTAAAATGTAAATGAAGATATACAAACCTGGTGGCTAAAAATATCTTCATGCTTTAGCATTGTTTGTTTAATGAATTCCAAGTGGTGGTTTTCGAACATCTTATCAACTTTCCAAGCTAATGATAACAACACAAGGCACGTCTAAGGATGCACTGATGATAAAAATAGTTCTTCTTCCACGAGACGATCATCGAGTAACCAAAGATATCAGCTTCTTGCTAGCTGGAAAAATGGAAATGCTCTAGTTATAATTCCATGCCTACAAGAGCCATGAAGCAAGTATCAATTTATATCCAAAAATGGTACAAAAAGTTATTAGAAATGAACCACCAAAATAAGAATAAAGTCGACTTTTAGTGCTCTGACAACGACAATATACCCATACGCGAATAGCAATTTTTCGACATGTTACTTTTATATCTTAAGATAAGAGCTGGTTTGGTAAAATTTACAATTATAACTTGGATAATGTTGCATATGCAAGGCACTGGTGAAAGTGGCGACAATTGCTGGTTGAACCCAAGTCAGAAATCTTGATGACCTAAGTCCTAAAGTCAAATGTAACCAAAATATATATATTGGATCATATCATTTGAGTCATAACCCAAAAGGCCAAAACTAACCAAGTTTACATATAAAAGTCAAGAAAGTTTTGCATATACTCGAAACCTTTAGATCTTGCTAAAAGCTAAACTGAGATGTGCTAGCCATAAGTCCACAACTTATGTCGGGTACTTTTCGTGGTCCATCTTCTCGATCATGATAGTATGTCATCAAGCACTAGCAAAACGCGTACGTGAGGTCTACTGTTTCAAAATAACTAGTAAAAGATATTTGAATTGCTTTCATTTCCTTTTGAAATTTCAGAATAAAGTATGATCTTTATTACATATAGTTTTTCTTTTCTAAAGGTTTAAACAGTAATGTAGATGAATCTTACATCTCAACCCGTTATATAGGTGGAAAAACAAACGCTATTAGTGCTTCAAACCATAACAATCATAAGAATAACAAACCAAACTGATTAACAACTACTAAATACTCCTATCTAATTTGACCACCAAGATTAATATCAAGCGCTTTAGCAAAAGCCATTTGATCTTTATTACATATAGTTTGTTTGTGTGTGTGTATACATGCAATAGTTTTATTGTTGTCTTGTAGACATAAAAATCAATGTTTATATAGCAAGACTCAAACTGAAAATGTATGCATCCACATTCATAAACTGACAACAT
Source organism: Tanacetum coccineum (assembly GCA_026074375.1). Classification (NCBI taxonomy): domain Eukaryota; kingdom Viridiplantae; phylum Streptophyta; class Magnoliopsida; order Asterales; family Asteraceae; genus Tanacetum; species Tanacetum coccineum. The sequence continues at coordinate 25,573 of BQNB010001245.1, forward strand.
TAAGAAAACTAGAATTCACAATCTATAATATATCATAAATGACAAGCCCTAATACTATATATGAAAACACATGTACCTTGTAATCGTGTATCGAAATGTGAATGCTCAAAACGACGTTTCTGATAAACCAAAGTAGATAAAATTCCAAACGAGCCAAAAAATTTGCTAAACTTTTTCCGGCAAAACCCGAGCTAGCTTCGGTTTGACCAAGTATATCTCCAAAGAAAAAGGGGGGCAGAAGGGTATCTTGGAGTCTCTCAAACTTCAAGATTTGATTGACAAAACAACAATGTTTGTAAGATGAATCATATGATATCATGGGTTGTCTTAATAATGCAAGATTGACAGGCTGTGAGTGTATGTTATACATGCATAATATATTCTGTTTTTAACGTTGTATATTAATGTACCATGTGTGTGTTTTGAATCTTGGAAAGAAGCTAGGACGATGCTGCCGGTTTTTTAATAAAATATTTTTTATAAAATTTTGTCACGACATGTATTATTACTGGATCAGGAGATTGGTATGCAGAAATTTGAAAAATGTAGGCCTGCTTGTGAACAATATATTCCAGACAACACTTGCTGGAAATCAGGGATGTTGAAAGCAAGCCTACAAAAAGTTATGGTGTATTTTATTGCTAAAACGAATATAAATATTTATCTTATTCGTAAAAGTATCTTGTTGTTAAAGAGAAATAATTTGGGCACTTTATTTTTTGAGTGAGACATTTAATCAAGTGCATTAAACTATTGTATTGTATATATACACTGTTTTAACTGGTTGTACATAAGAAAGTGCAAATCATAACATAATTTGTACAAATCATCTCTCATTGTTAAAACTAGTTCTATGAAATTATATATAATGAAATAAATATATTAAAAAAAATATTTCATTAATTTTAACTTGAACATTACAAAATAACTGATAAAAATTTAACCACATTACTTTTCAGATATACGAGAGCAGAAAATAGTAAAATAAATTATACTAAAAATAATTTTAAACTATATATAAAGTCTACAATATGTGACATATATTATTCTATTAACCTATAAAAAGATACAAAGATAAAGTTTCATACCAAAAATTATTTTAGTAAAATAAAATTTCATATCTAACAGTTAGGTACGATAATTGTACACAACATATATAATATAAATACAAAATAAAATCACTATATAATATTTAAGTATACTCATAACGTTGATTTATTTATTATAAAAATAGGTGTATGATTGTTATATTAATTAATTCATACAATATATAATTAATCACATTATAAATACTCATAATAAGTTATTAAGTTAGGATGCAAATTTATAGATGAAACCTTTAAAAGACGTATCACACCTCATATATGGTTTTACATAAATAATGAACGTCGTAAGTGCGTAAACAAATATATAGTTATATTCGTATTAATTGTGACGCAAATGCGAACATGATATATATAATTTTGCATAATAAATATAATTTTGCATATTAAAAATATAAATTCATATTATTTTGTACACGTATATGTCGATTGCTATTATGTCTTAAATATAAATAACATTAAAAGTTTAATACTCCCTCCGTCATAAAATAATTGTTTCTTTTGACTTTTTAAAGTCTTTCTTTAATAACTTTAATCTTTAATATTTTTGTTTGTGTTATATAATATTTGATAAAAATTATACCAGTGAAAAATATATTTAAAAAGTAATTCATTCATATATTTTATATCAAGTATTTTATAGCACAAACGAAAATTTTTAAGATCAAAGTTGAAAAAATTAGACATCAAAAAGTCAAAAGAGGACAATTATTTTAAGACGGAAAGAGTAGTTAAATGGTGTGAAATAAAAATTTCGTGAGATACTTCAAGCCGTTAATTAAATTTATTTTTAAATAATGTCCGGATTGTATCCATTATTTACACATTGGCATGTCATGTCATTGTTTCTTGACATGTCAGATTACATGTCATTAATGATGTTTTTTTAAAGGATTTCTTCGGTTAATTTATTACTTCAAAAACAATTCAGTACAATAGATGTGGGTAAATCTCACATCTCAACCCGTTACATAGGCAACCAACTTCCTTAAGGAAAGTACAATTATGACAAGACTACAAATGACTCAATACCAACAAGTAATCTATTTCTTCATTCGACCTCTTACCTTGATATCCAAATTATCGCATATAGATTAAATATTGTCAGGTTTGTCCTGACCTTCATACATATCATTATCGTATGGGTTGTAATCATCATTCACATACGTTTCCCTCCATTGTTCTAGCAAGCTCTTAGTACCATATCCAACCCTCGATAATTTTGAAGCCAGATAACTTGTCATTTCATTGTCAACTGATTCAATTTTATCCTCACTATCCTGATCATCTGAATAATTAGCCTTTTTCAGAGGTTTACCATCATCATCCACAAGCACACATTCCCCCTCCGGTAGCTATTTTTCAAACATATTAATCTTTTCTACTAGTGGGGTAGAGTTTTGCCCTTCTCTTGCACACAAGAAGTAAAAGCCTTATTACCCGTTTCAACTTCCTCACTAACCAAATTTTAAACATTTAAAGCCTTAAACGAGTTAGTAAGGGAGAAAGTACGATTACCTGATGTTGAAACATTCTTCTTACCAACAGAAAGAGTCATCTTTTGGTTCGCCCCTTCAGTCGATTGTTTTGCTTTAGGGCGACACTGAGGTTTTGGTTTCAACAAGACCGGTTTGAAGTTTTTGTTGCCTCTATTATTGCCACCTGATTTTTTCTTTTTTACTTCAACAAAAGCTTCATCCTTCACCCCAGAGGATCCACCCTTACCTTTATCCATCATATTCACCACTCGTTTAGGAGCTTTGGGACAATCATCAAGTTAGTGACCAAATATTAAGCATGTACTACAACGAGGAGGTTTCCACTCATATTCCACACGAATGGTTTCTTTCGTATATCCAGTTCCTTCAAGGTTTGGCATAGCCATGACCAGATTATCGCTAAAATCATTACAAGCATCAATTTCAATCAAAATTCTTGCATAGCTGGTTGTCCCCCATAATTCCAAACATATGAAGTTCGTATATGAGTCTAACATCATTGGGGTACCAACTTTTTGTGGCGATCAAGCTTAAACCATCTGATGTATAAGCAACCAATGAGACATCATGAAATTTCACCCACGCTGGAACACGAGACAAATTTTCTTTAAGAAGGCTCAAGGAGGGCGACCATTTATTTTAAAAAATAAGGACTCCACGAATCATCCATGGACTATCTCTAAGCACCGAATCAACACCCTCAGTAGATGAAAACTTAAAGAAGAAAAAACCTTTCACCAAATTTACTTTCTTTAATCCATATTTTCCCAATTATTGCGAACAAACCATTTTACGAAAGGAAAAGCAAGCATTTTACCAATAAATAACCGTACAGTGAATTTTTCATTCTATCATTTACCTCATGAACCAAACCCAAAGGTAACCAAGCGTCATAGTCGGCATCATTTAGCATAGTATCATTGATCTTCCGAAGATTAGCCTTAGTCAAAGACGTAGGGCTAAGCTTATTAGCGTCAGATGCAGGAATTTTCTTAGATTCATCACCAACATGTTCACTTCCATTCTTATTGGGGTACGTACGTACAACATTGGCAACATTAATAAACGGGATCAACCCGTATTTAACTCGTTAGGAGTACTAGAATTAACCGGATCATTAGTTTCATTAGTCGTACCAATTGAAATATTGCTATCAATAATGTTATTAGGCATAACAGTAACATCAGAACCTCTCTTAGTTAATGAGCTCGTCCCAGCAGTAGAGATACCAGTAATCTCGTCATTAACCTTATCACGAGGTTCCACACTAGCATCACCCAAAACATTATCATTCTTCTTTTTCTTATGATTATTTTTCATCCCTCCTGAATCCAAAAAGTCACTCTTCATGTTAGTACCATGGATCATAAACAGAAACACACAAACCAAGTCACCATAAACCCTGTGAACACCAGTAAATAAACCAATCGAGAATATGAAACCCTAAAAAGGTTATACAATTAACGGCTCCAAACAAAACCAAAACGAAGGAATTAAGCACCTTCTCACACTCATATCTATCAATTCAGTGCAAAAGAGAAAACCTCATAGCAAATTTGGAAGAAAACAAACCCTAAAAATCATTTATGAACCTCAACTTTTTAAAACTTTAACAACTAAAAACAAGGATAGATATAAGATTAGAACAATTTTAATCTATACTCAATTCAGTGAATTAAAGAGTTAATCGATCAGGAAGAAATGATTTAAGGTTAAGACAGGTCGCCAAAAGTCGCCAAAGGGCAGGAGGGTTTTGTGTCATTAATGATGTCATCATTAAGAAAACCCCTCTATTACTTAGGTTGGGGTGAGAGCTATACGAATAATATATTCATATGTTATAAGAACTTATAATACTAACATAATGGTATTTCTTTTTAACTGATTGCATATATTAACTTAAGTTATCTAATCACTTTACATGCTATTGATGTGTGTTTAAATGTTTAACAATGATAAATTACATAAGAAAGAATTACATAAGTATTTTCAAATGTTTAAATTCTTATCTGAATGAATAAAAGAGTTTACTAAGATTATTTGTGAAATAACAATCAAAATTGAATGAAAAAGTATGTTGATCTCTTCACTAACTTAAACACTAATCAAGGTAAGTGTTTTGGTGATAACTATGCTAACACTCATAATGGATTCAGTTATTTAGTTCTTATGTTAGAGTAAATGCTCTCTTGAATGTGTAATTTAATTGTAAGAAATGACACTTACTAGTTTAAATCATTCTCGTATATAGACAAAGATCGAAGTGGATACCCATGTGGTGATAAGGATGTATCAAACATCTATCTATAAAGTACGCTGATACCAACTTACATTAAATGCTTCTATTATTTGAATGTGTTCAATCTCACTTTAGATAACAGTGTTGAAAACTGTTGGTATCTTTATGCAAACTCTTATATTTTTTTGACTTTCTTGATAAGTGCTTTTCTGTTTATCTTACCAAGAAAGTTCCTGCCTAAATATCTCAGATACTTAGATATTTACATAAGTATCTAAGTTCAGGATGTTCTTGATGTTGACGAGATCAAGAGGGGATGTAACACCCCCAAAATGGGTCGCAGCGGAATATAGGTTGGAGAGTGTTACTTCATAGATCAACAACACGAGATATGAGAACGACCTCTATATGAGTCGTTTAAAATGGATACATTGGATTAAATAGACTTGTTTGTTACAATAGCCCGAAGCTTAAATAGTTCATCCATGAAAAGTAAAGATTTTAAGACATAACAAATATTCCCAAAATGTAATGCATCCAAATCTTTATAGTAATGACTCCAAAATGATGACCACCAATGTATCCTGGTTTCTTAAACCTTATTGACCTGAGAAAAACATGCTTTAAAACGTCAACATAAAGTTGGTGAATTCACAGGTTTAGTAAATGTATAAAATAGGACCACAAGATTTCTGATGTAAGACATGTAACACATACAATATCTTAAAAGTAATTACGAGTGCAGCTAAGCTCATGACACCCAGAAGCTCGACATATATGTATTGGCAATTTAAATGCACTAGAGGTTGCCCATGTAGATGGTTCAAACCCCGCAACATCCAAACTGTTTCCGACATGTATACGTTCGTTGTTTTTATCAGTACCAGTCGAAACTGATGACGCTACTCACAACCGATAACGGGGATGTCCAAACCAAATAGATTCTATTCATAAGTATTCGCATGCTCGCTAACTAGGCAATTGACAGTTATGATAGTGGGCAATAATGGGTTTACTACTTAGGCCATAATCATAATATGTTTAAAAGAGTACTTGCGTCCAAATGTAAAACAATGCATGTTTCTCACCCCAATGTTGTAAAACAATATAATTGTATAAAAGCGGGGCTATGAACTCACCGTAAGTGAATGATTGAGTAGCTAAATCAAATGAGTGAATCGCCTCGGCAATTTGAACGCAACCTAATTAATTATAGGCCGTATGAGTATAATGTATTTCATATAATTAAAATATCACATGTCGTATAGTTACACCACCACCTAATAGTTTTTTTATTAATATTTAAAATTTAAAACAATAATTAACACGTACTTGTTTGTTAAATTATAGTATATTGCTTGTACTCCCGTAAAGAAAATAGTTTATTTTATTTGCTAACGCGTCGTTTGTGAAAATTGTATGATTTATAATGATATTTTATTAATAAATTATTTTTATAAAAGATTTGTATAAAAATAAAAGTAATGCGCGCAAGAGTTTTTTAAAACTCTATCTTTATCGTTTCGACTGACCAGTTTCATACGTTTCCTATTGTCCACGTCTTTTCGTATTATAAAATAATTTATTATAACCATCATGTTTATTAAAGTTTAAACCTCTGATGAACAGTAACTTTTACGTTTTATCACAGTTTTATATAAACTATTTTATAAAATTAATTATATGTAACGTTGTTTTAAATCATAACCTTTCGTTTATAGTTCCGATTTCTCGAGATCCTTATTTCCCTTGATTAGTATTAAGAAAAGTTATCAAATATATGTATATTTATAAAATTAAACCACTGATGAACAGTAGTTATTTACTGTTCATCTATCAGTTTATAAAAGGTTGTTTTATTGAATATATTTATAATAACTTGTTAATACTCCATCACTTGTTCGTCATATTTCCTTTTTCGAGTTCATTTATGTCCGGGGGTTTCGTAATTAAGGAATTTTATCAATATTATATTTATAAAAATTTTACCTCTGTTGAACTAACTTTACTGTTCATCACACAGTTTTATAAAAAATGTTTTTTATAGAAGTTTAATATATAAAACTAGAAAATTCCATAACTTGTTCGTTATAATCCCGTTTTTCGAGTTCCTTACATGCTCACGATCCTTGTAAAGAGCACTATTTTTATAAAATATAAAACATAGGGTTTATGGTTCGAATTCAACAGTAGCCATAAAAGATAATTAGGGTTTTTAATTAAACAAGTTAGTTTGTATTTATTTTTACTTAAAGACTTTGCACCATAAATTCACCAAGTTTTACCAGTATATCTTACATGTATTTAGTCCTCTAAATGTTCATATCATTTGTCCATATGAAATCATCAAGTACTTTATATAACTTAAAAATGAATCTAGGTGGTGATTAACTTATACAACAAGTATGTAGACCAAAAGAAAAAATAATGAATGAATATAAAATACTTTAAAAAAGACCTTAATAAAGTCAAGTAGGATGATAACATAAGATGAAAACCCCATACCAAGTCTTCAAAATCAAAACCCCTAATCCAGAAAAACCCTAAATCATTTTTGATAATTCCTTGTTAAACCCAAATCCCAAGCTTGCCAACACTCTTGAGTAGCCTTAGGTAACCTTAGAATGAAAACTTTAATGCTTGGAATACCTTGATAAAATTTAAAAATGAAACCCTAATAGGTAATAATGTTTGCCCGTGGTTTTTGAGGCTCAAAAGAGAGTGTTTCTTGCTATTTTGTTTTTGCTTGGTAGGAAAGTAAGAGTATATTGGTGAACCTTTGGCTTACTTTATATGTGCATATAAACATGAAACAACCTAATAAAACCATGAGCCTTGAAAGGGGTTTGAGACAAGAGCAAAGTGCTCTCACTCCTCCCTAGGCAAAACCCACGGCCACAAGGGGGGGAAAGGGTACATTTGACATGCCAATCTCTAGTAACGTGGGGTCCCAAGTACATTGGTGGTAAGATTTCAACATGTTGTACAAAAGAAATATTTGTGAAAGTGTTGAATTTTATTTCTTGTAATATAATGCCAGTTCCAAGTTAATGATGATATAAGTGAGCAAAATAAATAAATTTTGAGTATTGGGTATAAATGATGTTGGGTATTTTGTTTTGAGTGAAGAGGATAACGGTGCTATCCGGTATGACCGAAATGTAATTTATTTGCGAAACGTAAAGCGTTTTACGTAACCCACAAAATAAATATGAAAAGTTATAATTATACCCCTAATAATCATATAACACTTTCTTGATGTAAACTTTAATTTGTTGATGTCCGTTTACATATTGAAACGTTAATTTTTAGTTAAACGCGATTTAACTATAATAAATAATTAAAAAGCGAACGCGTAAAACTCTAAAAATAAATAATGGAATTAATTAAAGTTGTAAATAACCTGAAAATGAGAAATGTTACAATTCCCTTCAAGCTGTTGATTCACAAACACTTGTACAAACCTTAAATACATAAAAAAAATTTAAGACACATTATCTAAGTTCTTCACCATACTTTCAAAAATGTACTTTGAAAAGTTAAACATCTGGTTTATGCTAAACAGATGATTCCAGAAGCCATAAGTTCGACAAAACGCGAGTAGTGTCAACTACTTTACCTTAGAATGGCTAAATCCTATTGGATTGACAATGTATAAAGGTGTGTAGTAATCGCACACACTTCCCTAAGAACAAACATTACATACGCCCAACTAAAACTCTAAACGATTGACAACAACCCTTCCACACAACATAGATCAACCAGAAAGCGGTCCTAACTTTCCATGTAGTAGTCCTTAATTTAGAACTTAGCCCATTGTAAAATAGTATGAATCAAAATTTCCATTGTGGGGAAAAGAATGCCTTATAGAAAGTAAGCTTCTGTGAAATTTTCTCATACTCATTAATGTACGTTGTAACAACATTAGATGGAGCATGGGTAGACAATCAACACTTCAGCATCTTTCCATCCAATAAGTGCCTTGTACCTTACTTTCACATTGACAGTTTTTCAGCCTTGACAGTAGCCCAAGAATTGTTTCAATGCATGAAGTTTAATAGTGGTATTAATCATTAGTACATACTTTATATGTGTGCATTAGAAAATCCACAATCTAATTCAAACCCTCACTTTTAGCAAATTTAGACAAAAACAGACCATGTTTATTAGTATCGACAACTTTAGGGTTCGCCATTGTGTGCTGGTTTTTGATGATGAAATGATTAAAATAATAGAGTATTGTTGAATAGAGAGTATACGAAAGTATGAAATCGATCAAATGAGTGATTGAAACCCTTAATCGAAGTATTTATGAAAATACCCTCAACAGCATTAACGTTCACCAGCAGTTGTAAGTTTATGCCTAGCAGCATTAACTTTCAAACAGCAATAGTAAGTTATGCCTAATAGCATTAACTTCCACCCAGTAGCATAGGACGATTTATGCCTAACAGCTTAACTTTGATTCAGTCCAAACACTCTGTCTGATTTAATTATTCCTCTCACGGTTCTTTTTTTCAACTCACCACTTCTCTTAATCCTTTTACTCACCAAATCACTCTGTCTATTTTTATTTCAACACAAAGCTCTCGTCTGTTTTTCATTCTCACCAATCTCATCACTTTCTGTTTTACTTACCCAAACCTCTATTTCATCTTACACCACACACTTTCCCCATCATCAATCTAACACTTTTCTTTGCTTTTTCTGTAAAATGTTAGTCCAAAAACCAAGAAAATACAACACATAGCAATTCATAATAATCACAATATTAATTACACTTAACAAGTATTAAGTATAACTAACAGTATTAACTCAGTATTAAGTATAACTAGCAGTACTAATTATACTTAACAGCAGAAACTTATAATGAAATGAATAACAGTACTAATTCATACAAAACTCTACAAAAACATAAAGAGATAAAAGATTTTAAGGATTTAGCATTCCAATACTAGCAATCAAATATTGAAACCTCTTTACATCAAAAGCTTTTGTATGTAAATCTACAACATTCTTGACAGTATAGATTTTGACCATTTGAATCAACTTCTTTTTATTGCAATCCCTAATAAAATGATGTCTAATCTCTATATGCTTTGTTTTGGAATGAAAAACAAGATTTTTAATTATGCAAATAGTACTGTTATTGTCAATAAAAATCTTGGTAAGCTCAAAATTATACCCATAATCAAGGAGTTGATTCTGAATCCAAAGAACTTGTCCACAACAACTTGAAGCAGCCACATATTCAGCTTCTGTTGTGGAATTTGCAACCACTGTCTATTTCTTGCACTGCCATGATATTAATATACTTTCAAGGAATTGACAACCTCCCGTTGTAGACTTTCTATACAAGCTTGCTCCAGCATAATCACTATTAGTGTATGCTACAAAATTACAAGGAGAGTCTTTTGGATACCAAAGGCCCAATTTTGGTTGACCTTTTAAGTACTTAAAATTTTTTGTACAACATGAAGATATGAAACCTTTGAATTGACTTGGTATCTAGCACAGGCACACACTACAAACATGCTGCCAGGTCTCGAAGATGTAAGATACATCAATGAACCAATCATTGACCTATACATATGAACATCCAATTCTTCTCCATCTTCATCCTTGAGCAGAGGCTTTTGAGTTTCAATTGGTGTTCTTGTAGTCTTGACTTCTATAAACCCAAATTTCTTTAGAATTTCACCAACATACTTATCTTGACTAATAAATATGCCATCCTTCTTCTGCTGCACTTGTAATCCCAAAAAGAATGTAAGTTCTCCCATAGAACTCATCTGAAATTTCTCATGCATCAACTTCTCAAATTCAATGCATAAATCCTTCTTTGTTGAACCAAAGATGATATCATCCACATAAACTTGGACTAACAAAATATCACCTTTGTACCTTTTGATGAATAAGGTCTTGTTAATTTTCCCTCTTTGAAACCCATTGTCCAACAGATATATTGACAAGGTTTCTGTTGATAAAAATATAATGCCTAAATTGTCCAAAAACTAATTCACCGAAATTGGTTTTGTATCGAATTTGTGATTACCGAAAATGGTTATCGAAAATAGTAAGCCGCTGCCAAAAATATAATAAACCGCTGCCAATTATTTACTCAAACCGCTACCCATTATCTTTTATTAAACCGCTGCCAAATTAGTTATCTAACCGCTGCCAAAAGTGCTTATTAAACCGCTACCAAAAGTTGTATCAAACCGCTGCCAGAAGTTGTTATCAAACCGCTGCCAAAACTTTGATAAACCGCTGGTAAGTTAAGAACACTAAACTGCTGGCACGCAGCAAACCGCTGCTATCACCAAACCCGTGCCAGGTTTTAAAATGGATAGAGGTTTGTTTCGGTAAACCATGAAAGTGTACAAACCGCTGGCACCTGTTATCAAACCACTATTTGAAGTATTAGTTAAACCGCTGTCTTAGCAAACTAGTAAAACGCAACGATTTTATCAAACCGCTGCATGTCACTATTAAATCGCTGTCAGAATTTTGGGACTACTTAGTAAACCGTTGCTAGTACTTACTTTTGGTTCTTTTGCCCAAAATTGACTAACAACCAAAAACTAGTACAACTCTATACTAAACCGCTGCCAAGCATACCACACCTTAAAAATAAGTTTTTTACCACTTGAATAAGCCAAAACGAACTAAATAAGTTATCTTACCACACGAATTGTTGATCCCACTTTAATAGATCGAATTCCTTAAGCTTGTTTAAGGTTAAGTTATATTAGATAACTCTAACACAACTATAGTAGAAACTGTGTTTGAATGTATTAATGATTATGCGGAATCTAATATTTAATATTAAGAAGAATTATTAATGAAACAGTAATTCAATGAACATACAATTTAACAAATAAGCTCCAATATTATTAATGATAATAATACGAATACCCTCAAAGTATTAGGGTTACAAAGACCTTGAAGCTATGATGATATCGAATTATACATCTAAGATGATCGATATGTTGATTGTGAGCTTGATAATGATAATTGATGTATATGCCCTAGGACCTCCTTTTATACACCAAGGAGTCATAGTCGGCTTACAATACTTTCCTAAGTATCTATAATCTTTTCCAAAAATAACTAATAGATATCATATAAGCAGCCTTAACCTTCTAACTTCTCAGCAGCATTAACTTCAAGCAGTCTTAACCTTGAGGAGGTATTAACTGTGTACTAGCAGTAGTAACTACTTAGCATGTTTTCATTGAAGTTCATAAGTAGGACTAAATCCAGCTGAGCAGCATTAACACATGTGAGATAGATGAAGAAAAATAGTTTGGGGAGAAAAACTATAGATATGTTAGATCCGAAACACATAAAGATGGGTAGAGGGATAATTTGATTTTTGGGAAAATTTTAGGCGGGCTTGTTAAAAGTTGAGAGTGAAACTTCATTTTTAGGCAAAATTAAGTGAACATGTAGAAAATTAGTGATAACTTTAACTCACGTGACCATATGTATCGAATTTTGGTTACACATAATCATGTATGTCTATGGTTTAGTGTGACCACATATGACATTTGGTCACATTGTTCAAGCGTGTGACATATATTTGTTACTTTTAAATGTATATCGTGACTAATGCTTCAAACTTACTTTTCAGTTGTCACACATTTCAAATTCATATATGGCTAAATATTCAGAAAAAAATAGCAGTCATTTTTAAATAATGTGTGACAAACTTGACTATATGATTTAGCCACATACACAATTACTTCATGTGACCATATATGGATTTTGGTCACACTGTTCTATTATGTGACATATATTTGTCACATATGTATATATATATAGTGTGCCTAATGTTTTAAACTTATTTTTATCTGTCACACGTCCCAAATTATAAGTTACTAAATAATCAATAAAAAATTACCAGTTAAGTCTAGTCACATAAATATTCAAATGTGTGACAATAAAATTCTGAAATGGTCACACAAAATGAGTTCAGTGTGGCTGTTTATTTTATCCTGGTACATTTAGTCACATAAATATCTGACTGTGTGGCTGTTCAAAAAACAACATGTGTGATAAAATCCCAAATTTGTACTAGTGTGTAGGTGGTGTAAGGGGATACTTCTTTTCTACCAACATATAAATTTGCATAGATTCAAACATCAAGGAATGTACTTAACAGGAGTCATATAGCTTCCAATTCAACACTTTGTATTCCTGTTGCTGCCTACATACTTCATCTTCTACATGTGGTTCAAACATTGTTTTCAAGTCACCCCATAACAACAAATCCAAGCCTTCTACTGGTCTTGTTGACTCATATATAGCTTTTACCAACTTGTACAGATCTTCTAAATCTTCCATGTCAAAACTTTTAAGCATTTGACTAAAGAACATGTACATTTGAGACTTTCCATCAGCTCTTATTATTTGATAATAGCTTTTTCTTCCTTCTTTATAAATTTTCCAGTCAACAATCATTGAAGACTTAACAACCAAAGGTATAACATCAATTGCTATTTCTTCTTCATCTGGAATGATTTTCTTTAACTGTTTAAGCTCTGTTGTTTTTATGTCATCTTCCACCTTTTGCATCTTTGTAATCTCTTGTATCAGCTCTGTTCCTGCTCTCTTTTCTTTGCCTTCCACCTGCTCTCTTTTCTTTGCCTTCCACCAGCTCTGTTCTAAAGTCTTCAAATGTATTTACCCTTTTGAATGTTTTGTCAAACATCTCTTGGATAAAATAAAACTCTTTCAACTTCAAATCTTTGAGCTTGTATCCTTCCATGTTCTTTAGGTAATTACACATTATCTTTCTCTGTTGAGCTTTTGTTAGTGGTTTGTTTCTTTTCTCTTCAGCTCTTTTAGATGCAAAATGCTTTCATTTAATAATGTAGCATTTTCTTCAATAGATAACTCTTCTTGTTCTTGTGCTTGCATTCTTTCAGCCATTTGATGATCAACATTAATCTTTGCCAGTATATCATCCTATGTTTCAATCAAGGCAATGTTTGCTCCTCTACTTTTCCAACTTTTTCTCTTGCAAGCCTTTCTTATTCATCAAATACAGCTTGTAACTTTAAAGCAATTTCTTCATCAAGCATGATTTGATCTTTCTTCTTTATAGGCTTCACAGGTTCTATCATTATTTCTTTACCTTTTCCCTATGACTGTTGTGAAGATATTGTTCTTGTAGAATTACCCAGCTCTTGTATAACAACCTCTTTCTGCTTGGGTTTTGCATTTCTTCAAGTGTTTGAGCAATAGCAGTTGTTGCAGCACTAACAGTTACTGTAGCACTAACATTTGTTGCAACTCTAGCAACACTAACTATATCACTTGCAGCACTAACCTGAGTAGCATCAAAAATTAGCTTAGCAGTGTTAATAACTTCAACTACTTCTTCAACAACATTCACTTTATCATTTACTTATTTAACAACAACTTCTTATTCTGCAACATCCATATCATGAACATTAACCAGGGTAATTTCTTCATCTGCATTAATAGCATCAATCCTCCCCTATTTCGATGCATCCTCACCCAAACTTTCTTCATTATCAAAGGATTCTACCCTAGCAGTCAAACCAACTTTGTATAATCTCTTCAGCCTATGAGTTTTTGAAACTAGCAATCTCATTTTGTTGAGTGGTCTTTGTCTTCTCCAAATCAAGAACTCTATTTTGTAAAGTGGTACATAGTGTCATCAATTCATTAAGTTTAAGACTATCCTCATCACTTCGAAGTGTGTTACCTCTTGCGAGTAGTGAATCATTGGAATGTAGGCTTCCTAGGTTGTTGATTCTTTTCAGGTTGAGTTGATGGTTGGTTCTTTTGAGGTTGAGTTGATGGTTGAATAATGGTGGGTGTGTGATGGGGATCAGTTGGATTTGCGGAACCTTCACCCAATTGTGATTGGTTTTGTACCACCATTAATTGAAACAAAGGTGTTACTCTACCAGAAAAACCTTTTCCTACCCTTCTCATATTAGCAAAAATCTTTTTAGTGTGAGAGGGTGCAATATATTTTCTCTTATGAGTTGGCACCTCATCAAGTTGTTGGTCCAAAAAGATTTGTACAAACCTTGGATACATCAAAAATTTGCTAGACAAATCATCCAAGTTACTAATCATACTCTCAAAAATGAATTTTGAAAAATTTAATTTATGTTTTGTAGCTAAACAGATAATTGCAGATGCCATAGTGCTACTAAACTCATTCCATGCAGTAGTCTTTGGACTTAGACATTGTAAAACAATATGAATTAGAAATTTCCATTGTGGAGAGAAGAATGCTTTATAGGAAGTTAGCTTTTGTGAAATTTTCTCATACCCCATTAATGTAAGTTGTTCAATAATGGTAGAATTAGGTAAACAATCAAAACCTTCCCCATTGATAGTTTTGACCATGAAAGTAGACCAGAACTGTTTAATGCAAGAAGTATATATTGTAGGATTAATGGTTAATGCATACCTTATAGGGTGTGCATTCAAAAAAATCCACAATTTGTTCAAACCCATCACTCTTTGTGGGTTTACACAAAAATGCGACCATATTATGAGTATCTACAAGTTTTAGAGTCGACATTTATGTTGGGTTTTGATTATGGATAATAAAATTCAGTTAGGGTTTGTAATTAGGGAGTATATGAAAGATTGAAATCGATTAAATGATTGACTGAAACCCTTAATCGAGGCATTTATGAAAAATACCCTCAACAACCCAGCAGTAGTAACTCAACAGTAGTAAGTTATGCCTAGCAACATTAACTTTGAGTCACCACTATTAACTTCAATTCCATTCCAAACAACTTTCTCATCATCAATCTAACACTTTTTTTTGCTTATCCTGCAAAATGTTAGTCCAAAAACCAAGAAAACACAAGCCATAGCAATTTTCACAATTATCACAGTATTAATTATACCTAACAGTATTAAGTATAACTAACAGTAGAAACTCAGCAGTATTAAGTATAACCAGCAGTACTAATTATACTTAACAGCAGAAACTTTTAATGACATGAATAACAATACTAATTCATACAAAACTCTACAAAAACATAAAGAGATAAAAGACTTTAAAGATTTAGCATTCCAATACTAGCAATCAAATATTGAAATCTACTTACATCAAAAGCTTTTGTAAGAAAATCTGCAACATTCTTGTCAGTATGGATTTTGACCATTTGAATCAATTTCTTTTCATTGCAATCTCTAATAAAATGATGTCTGATCTCTATATGCTTTGTTTTTGAATGAAAAACAGGATTTTTAATTATGCAAATAGTAATGTTATTGTCTATAAAGATCTTGGTATGCATAAAATTGTACCCATAATCAGGTAGTTGATTCTGAATCCAAAGCACTTGTCCACAGCAACTTGAAGCAGCCACATACTCAGCTTATGTTGTGGAATTTGCAACCACTGTCTGTTTCTTGCACTGCCATGATATTAATCTACATCCAAGGAATTGACAACCTCCTGTTGTAGACTTCCTATCCAAGCTTGCTCCAACATAATCACTATCAGTGTATGCTACCAAATCAAAAGGAGAATCTTTTGGATACCAAAGGCCCAATTTTGGTTGACCTTTTAAGTACCTAAAAATCCTTTTCACAGCATGAAGATGTGAAACCTTTGGATTGACTTGGTATCTAGCACAGGCACACACTACAAACATGATGTCAGGTCTTGAAGATGTAAGATACATCAATGAACCAATCATTGACCTATACATATGAACATCCACTTCTTTACCATCTTCATCCTTGAGCAGAGGCTTTTGAGTTTCCATTGGTGTGCTTGCAGTCTTGACTTCTGTAAACCCAAATTTCTTTAAAATTTCTTCAACATATTTGTCTTGACTAATAAATATGCCATCCTTCTTCTGCTTCACTTGTAATCCCAAGAAGAATGTAAGTTCTCCCATAGAACTCATCTGAAATTTCTCATGCATCAACTTCTCAAATGCAATGCATAGCTCCTTCTTTGTTGAACCAAAGATGATATCATCTACATAAACTTAGACCAGCAAAATATCACCTTTGTGCCTTTTGATGAATAAGGTCTTGTTAATTTTCCCTCTTTGAAACCCATTGTCCAACAGATATGTTGACAAGGTTTCATACCAAGCTTTAGGAGCTTGATGTAGTCCATACAGTGCTTTTTCAACCTTGTATACTCTATCAGGAAAGCATGGATCTTCAAATCCTGGTGGTTGACATACATACACCTATTATTCAATCTTCCCATAGAGAAAATCACTTTTTACATCCATTTGATACACCACAAAATCTTTAAATGAAGCATAAGCTAAAAATAGCCTAATTGCTTCAATTCTTACAACAGGGGCAAAGACTTCATCATAGTCAATCCCTTCTTCTTGTGTGTACCCTTGAGCAACCAATCTTGCTTTATTTCTTATCACAATTTCGTTTTCATCCTTTTTATTCCTAAAAACCCATTTAGAGCCTATAGCCATTTTTCCATTTGGTAAATCTACTAAAGTCCAAACTTCTTGCAACTTGAATTGTAGAAGTTCTTCCTGAATAGCCTCTATCTAGCTTGGATCCTTTAATGTATGAATTATCTTTCTGGGTTCTTCTTGTGATAAAAAGCAAGCAAACAAGCAGTTTTGAAGGTCTTTATGGTTTGTTCTTTGTTAAACAGTACTAACAAACCCATGTTCCTCCAAATTCTTTGACATCTTTATTGTATGTGTAGCTGATTGCAAATCTCTAATCACTTGATCAAGAGGATGATATTTATGAATTCTTGTAGTTAGAATAGGACTGACTTGGATTGTTGTATCCAAATTGTTCATGTCAGCCTCTGCACCATTATCTTTATCATTACTTGAGTAGTCAAATATGCTATAATTTTCCAAAGCAGACATATTTAGATCAAATGGAAGTTCAATGCTTGTTTTTCCACCAACAACATTAACCTCATTTGTGCCAGCAGCATTAACATTGTTAGTGCTGTTAACATTATCTTCCTTCTCTTGATCATTACATTCACTTTCTTTTCTTGGATTTTCATCAACCTTCTTTCCATCATCACTTGAAGGTTTGGATCCATCATCATGAGAACTCTTTGGATCTTAAGAATATGGTGGATCGGCAATCCATAATGGTAGCAAAATGTAATCTTTGATAGGTTCTGTCTTTTTTCTAGCTTGACCTGCATTGTCACTTGCTTTTGTAACTACAAAACCATTAGACCGTGTTCCTACAACAATTGGCTTATAATTCATTGTTCTTGTTAGTGCATCAATATCAAATAGCCAATCTGGTTCCGACTAACCTACAGACATTAGAGGTGTACTCTCACTAAACCTAATATGAAAGTTTTCTTCCACTATCCTTGTTCTACTATTGAATACTCTAAAGGCTTTACTATTCAAAGAGTATCCAACAAAGAAACTTTCATCAGCCTTACCATCATATTTGCCTAAATGATCTATGGTATCGAGAATGGTAACAGGACACCCAAATGGTCTCATAAAACATAAATAATAAGATCGTTTAAGCTTAAGATGGGTTAGATCTCGATTAGCCCATCTAGGATATAATAACAATGATTGATAACACGCAGCGGAATAATAAAGAACATAATCAAAGTTATGAACAAGGTTTTTCATTGAACGATTTCCCTATTACCCCAACTATAACTTGGGGCTAATAACTACTACATAGACATCTATAATATGTCTATTACTAATTAACTACTAACTATGGTCTACACACACACACCTTTACTATTCGACTCTCATCAGTCGACTATGCAATGGATCTGTAAAACCTATGTCTATGATTTCTTTATATAGGGAGAGATCATGACTTACAAAGGAAGTAAATCAATAGATAAGGAAACTATTTAAATTACATTAAACCACATTAATATGTTTCTTAATTATCTTGTAGAATATTTGACCAAATCTTCATATTTCTCCACTAGCTTGTAGAGTTTTATAATGACGACTTTGATCCTTTTGTTTCATTCTTTTATTCATTTTGTCTCATCAAATCAAGAATCCCAACAAAAGGGGTCGACATATGTATTATTTGTGGGGTGTTTGGAGCCGGCCCCTTTGTGGGCTTGGGCTTTGGTTTCCTCGTTTTGTTATTAAGTGTAGAGATTATATAAAAAAGATATGGAAAAGGAGTGTTTGTTTTTGAGTTTAGTAGGAGGAAAAATATAATAAGGAGGTGTTTGGTTTCTAGTTTTGATGGAGCCTAAAACAATTAAAGAGGGTGTTTGGTTTATATGTTATGTTTATAAACTATATTTTTATTTTTATCACAACTACTAATCCAGCCTTCTAATACTCAAAATACCCGCCATGAAGCATAATACAAAAAATGACTTTGAGTAGTAGAAACACAAACTAGCAGTAGTAACGAAACACTTCCCCTCAAGTGGTGCATGTAGATGGTTAAACATTTAATCAATAAGCTTCCACTTAAACCAATATGTTTACCATCTCTTGAATCTCGAACTTTGTAGGCTCTATGTAGTGATCACTGATGAAGAAAATAGAGTATAACGAATTTGATAAAGAAGTAGAATCTCCCAAACTTGTGTCTTATGTCTTGCACTATCCACGTGACGTCGAACTCATACCAAGACCAAAATATAAGTAGATCGCAATCTCTTGACAAAATCCTCAACTATATGAGACACTGAGCAATTACAACGTAAACTCCTTAAAGTGATAGAAAGTGAGCATTGAGACACCATAATAAAAATCACACCCTTTTGCTAGGATTGTCAACCTAGTCACCACCATTGTAAGCACGAACAAGTTATCTTTAAAGTCATAGCATGCAAAACTATACTTTAAGATATGATAAGAGACGCACCTGTGAAACCTAACTACAACATCAAATAAGCAATATTCAATTATCTCCGTAATCACGTCTTCAAATAATCTCCAAAACGAGCCATAAATCAATAATAATAAACTACTTGAAATATAGTTCTGTCCGAGATCCAAATCCATCCGAAAACCAAGTAACATGTACTATCCGATATCGTACAAAGCTAGCAGTACTAAATACATTATCGGACGACTCTGGCAGTATAAACTGCTTCTCGGTCAATACTAGCAGTTGAAACTGTTTCCTTGTGCGAACAGTACTAACCTACTCGAACAGTATAACCATATCCGATCAAAGCAGGTACATAAGAAGGGGGAGGGGGGGGGGGGGGGGGGGGGACAATTTTCAAACATCACAAAACATGGGCGAACAGTATTAACATTCCATTGTGCTCAAACAATATTAATATACATAAAACCCAAATCAAATCATGTTCCTTATATTTCATACCACCATATCTTCCTTGTGAGCTCATCAAAACAATCAATAGCAGTAGTAGGACATGCAGATTCGACACCAGAAAACATACTACTGGGGTTCATCATCACCCATGTGGGTAACTCACCAGAACTAGTAATATTATATATAAGAACCATATTAGGGCTTATCGCCACAACCAAATTCAAAGTCTTTGTATTTTGTGCTATCTACTCTAACATTCTCAATCTTTTCTTTAACCACAAGAGAACAAATTTCTTGAGAGTACGAAATCCAACGAGATTAATAACAAGAAAATCATATAGCCAAAAACTCTTGGATTAGGATTTCCTTGATCTCGGTTTAATAATACAAATCTTGCATCAAAATAACATATTGATGCAGGTGATTCTGAAATAGAAGATGAATCTGCTCAGGACTACTTTGTACTGCCAATATGGTCTTCTTATACTTCAACAGTCAAGACCTCAAAAGCAAAGAATGCAGGTGAAAAGCCTCACAAAAGTATGATTGTTCATCCTCCCCTAAACATGATTGCTGAACTTGTTTTAATTAGTTTACTGCTCAAGATTATTGATAAGATCTGCTCAGATAGTTTACGGCTCAAGATTGATTAGATCTTATATATCTAGGATGAACAATAACAATGATTGAATATGCACAGCGGAATTATAAGAACACAATCAAAGTTATCATAAGGTTTTCTTTATTGAATGTCTCCCTATTACCCTAACTATAATTTAGGGCTACACCAACTAACTATGGTGTACTATTCGACTCTCATCAGTCGACTATACTATCTATCTATCTAGACTCTCATTGGGAGAGCTCTATGTATCCATGGTTGGATATCTAAAACCTATGTCTATGATCTCTTTATATAGGGAGAGATCATGACTTACATAAGAAGATAAGTATAAGACAAATAAATCTTTTAAATATTAAACTTGATCTTCTGATATCTTCATAAGGAGATCTTCCATCTTTATCTTTTGATATCTTTGACTAAATCTTCAATAATTCTCCATGTGCTCCACCAGCTTGTAGAATTCTGATATGCTAGATTTAGTCCTTCTTGTTTCATTCTTATATTTATTTTGTCTCATCAAATCAAGAATCCCAACAATCTTCCCCTATTTGATGATGACAAAACAAACAAAGTCGTGTATGAACTTCATCATAAAGCCAAAGCTTCCCCTGAAGTTGAGATGTAATCATCTCCCTAAATGAAACAAAATCCCACATATAATAAGCTGCAAATCAATAAACCTGTAATCTTCTTCCCCTTTTTGTAATCATCTAATAGGGGTTTCTGTAGATTGAAGTTGGATCATAACAGCTACCAATCATATACTAACAACTTTTAATCCAGCCTTCCAATACTCAAAATTACCGCAAGAAAGCATAATACAAAAAATGACTTTGAGCTAGTAGAAACACAATCTAGCTGAGTAGTAATAAATGCTAGCATAAGTAACGAAACACTGCCCCTTTAAGGTGGTGCATGTAGATCGGTTAACCATTTAATCTAATAAGGCATCCCCTGAAACCCTATGTTTACATCTCTTGGAATCTCAAAATCTGTAGGCCTACAATAGTGATCACTAATGAAGAAAATAGAGTTATAACGAATTTGTTTAAAGAAGTAGAATCTCAAACTTGTGTTCTTATGTCTTGCACTATCCAGTGACGTCAAAACTTTTATCCAGAACTAAATATATGTAGACCGTAAACCTCTTGACATAAATCCGTATTCTTTTATGAGACACATGATAAAGTATCAGCATATGTGAGCATTGCAGCACCCTCTCAAGAAAAATCACCCCTTTGCTAGATTTTGAAAGTCTTCGTCACACACATTGTAGCACAATCAAGTTATCTCTAAAGTTCATTGCCTGAAAACTTTACTTTAAGATTATGATAGAAATGCACTATGACCCAAAATACAACATGCAATAACGTGATAAACAAATTCGTCTTCAAAAATCACATCTTCAATTAATCTCAAAAAATTACGAGCCATAAAATCAATAAGAATTATCTATTTGAAATATAGTTATGTACCGAGATCCAAATCACATCTAAAAAACCAAGTACTGTCCCGATATACGAATGTAACCAGCAGTATTAACTACTTATCGGATTTTATATAAAAAAAAATAAAAAAAAAAAAAAAAAAAAAAATAAAAAAAAAAAAAAAAAAAAAAAAAAAAAAAAAAAAAAAAAAAAAAAAAAAAAAAAAAAAAAAAACAATAGCAGTACAAAACCATATAAACCCAGCAGTGTACTAAATGAGTAACCTAACGGTTTATTAAAAAAACTCCATCCCAATTAGACAAACTCGCTTTTTCCGTCGCAAAACTTGCTAAACTGCTCTTTTGCGGACATATTATCTGTTACTAAAATGTTTCATAAAACTGTTTTCAATCTGACACTCCTTCCTTCCTCTATGATTTAGCGGACACTTTTTCTGTCATAAGGTGTTGCTAAAATCATCACGGTTCTTGCGGTACTATATTCATACTGACAGTATCAAGTTTGGGCGGGAGCCACAATACTAATAAATCGTGAGCTGTACTTATGTTGTATACCATTGGTTTCTATCACGTATCCAATGGTTAGCACTATCCATAAACTATTCCCATCTGCATCAAAGAATCTAGGGGTTAGCAAACTGATCAAAAAAACCATCACAATAACCAGTAGCAAGCAATGAAACAAACTAAAACAGCATCGCCAAATATACTTCATCATTAACAATCACAATATCAGATTTGACCATAGATGAACCAATGAAGGCAGGCTAAATTTATAACCAGTAGGGTTTACAAAACGCAAACCACTTAACTTTACCATCAAATCTTGTAGCAAATATAAAAACCAATCTGTTATAAATGTCCTACGAAACCTTCAATCAAGCCGACTCCTTCACTAACCTGCTTGAAAAATTGCTTATAATCCCTATTCAAAACCCTTGTAGCCATAAGTATCGAGCAACTGCTCTGATACCAATTGATAAGATCGTTTAAGCTCAAGATGGGTTAGATCTTTATATATCTAGGATGAACAATAACAATGATTGAATATGCACAGCAGAATTATAAGACACAATCAATGTTATCACCAAGTTGTCTTTATTGAACACTTTTCTTACTTACCCTAACTATTATCTGGGGCTACACCAACTAAACAATGGTTGTACAATTTGACACTCATCAGTCGACTTGCTATATACTATCTTGACTCTCCATTGGAGAGCTCTCAGTGTTCTATAGATGGTGTCTAAAAACCTATGTCTATGTCTCTTTATATAGGGAGAGATCCATGATTACTAAGGAAGTAAATCAATAGATAACGGAAACTATTTTTAATTACATTAAACCAATTAATATGTTTCCTAATCATGTATCTGTAGAATATTTGTACAAAAATCTTTCATATTTCTCCACCAGCTTGTATAGTTTTATAATGACTACTTTGATCCTTTTGTTTCATTCTTTTATTCATTTTGTATCATCAAATCAAGAATCCCAACAATCCTTCCCCTATTTGATGAAGACAATACAAACAAAGTCGTATACGAACTTCCCCTTAAATAGAGAAGTTGAGATGTAATCATCTCCCTGAATGAAACAAACTTCCAAGCTTCCTTTGTATCATGTCACCACATATAATAAGCTGCAAATCAATAAACCTGTAATCTTCTTCCCCTTTTTGTAATCATCTAATAGGGTTCTTCTGTAGATATGCAAGTTGGATCATAACAGCTACCAACCATATACTACAACTATTAATCCAGCCTTCCAATACTCAAACTACTCCGCCAAAGAAGCCATAATATGAAAAATGACTTTGAGCAGTAGAAACACAAACTAGCAGTAGTAATAAATGACTAGCAATAAGTAACGAAACACTTCCCCTCAAGTGGTGCATGTAGATGGTTAAACATTTAATCAATAAGCTTCCCCTGAAACCCATATGTTTACCATATCTTGAATCTCAAACTCTCGGTTGGCTCTACAATAGTGATAAACTAACGAAGAAAATAGGTTAACGAATTTGATAAAGAGATGTAGAATCTACCAAACCTTGTGCCCCCCTTATGTCTTCCTCATCCACGTGACGTTCAAAAATTATACCTAGAACGAAGAATATAAGTAGATCGCAACCTCTTGACAAAATCCTCATCTTCTATGAGACAACTTTGACTAAGTGATAGCAATGTGAGAGCATTGTGTACCCTATGAAAAATACCACCTCTTGCTTAGATTTTGACAAGTCTTCGTCACACCATTGTAAGCACGAACAAGTTATCCTTAAAGTCATACCCTGCAAAACTATACTTTAAGATATGATAAGACATGCACCTATGAAACCCAACTACAACATCAAATAAGTGATAATCAATCGTCTTCAAAATCACATCTTCAATAAATCTCCAAAAATACGTGCCATAATATAATAAGAATAAACTATTTGAAAAATAGTTCTGTCCGAGATCCAAATCCATCCAAAAACCAAGTACTGTCCGATATCGAATGTAACCAGCAGTATTAACTACTTATCGGATAACACTGGCAGTACAAACCATTTAAACCCAACTTAGTACTAACTGAGTAACCCTAGCGGTATTAAAAATCCATCCAATTAGCAACGCTTTTTCCGTCAGCCAATAACGTTGCCTAAACTGCCTCTATCGCGACATATTATCGGTTACTAAACTGTTACAAATAAACTGTTACAAATCTGACCACTCCTTCCTCCCCATCATGATGTTAGCGTACACTTTATCTGTCATAAGGTTGTTGTAAATCATCACTGGTTTCCGGCAGTTAAGACTAAATCATACCCTGCAGTATCAAGTTTGGGCGAGCATTACTAATAACTCTGTGAGCTGTACTTATTGTTGTATTTTTTTTACCCCAAAAATTTGCTTTCTAATCAACATGTATCCATTGGTATCACTGTCCAAAACTATTACCATTGCATCAAAGAAATCTCGTGGTTAGCAACACTGATCGACTACCCAGACACAACCAGTAGCAATCTTTGAACACTAAATCCATGCATCGCAAAAATATACTTCATCTATTAACAATCACAAATATCGGTTTTGACCATTGATGAACCAAATGAAGGATACAAAACTTTTATACAGTAGGTTTGCAAAGCAAAAATACCCTAAACTATACATCAAAATCTTGTTAGCAAATCAAAAACCAATCTGTTATAAGTGTCCACGAACCTTCATCAAGCTCGGACATCCTTCATTACGCCTGCTTAAACTTTCTGTATTATAAACCCAATTAAAACCTATGTAACCTGTTGATTGCAAGAGCAACTGCTCTTTTTGATACCAAATTGATAAGATCGTTTAAGCTCAAGATTGGTTAGATCTTTATATCTAGGATAAATAAAACAATGATTGAATATGCACAGCGGAATTATAAGAACACAATCAATGTTATCACAAGGTTTTCTTTATTGAACAATTTTATTATTACACTCCTAAATATAATCTGGGGCTACACAACTAACAATGGTGTACTATTGACGCTAATAAAGTGACTTGCTTATTAACTATCTAGACTCTCATTGGGGAGAGCTCTAGTTTTCTATAGATGGAATGTCTAAAAACCGATGTCTTGATCTCTTTATATAGGGGAGATATGGACTTACAAAGGAAGTAAATCAATAGATAAGGAAACTATTTAAATTACATTAAACCACATTAATATGTTTCCTAATTATCCTGTAGAATATTTGACCCAAATCTTCATATTTCTCCACTAGCTTGTAGAGTTTTATAATGACGACTTTGATCCTTTTGTTTCATTCTTTTATTCATTTTGTCTCATCAAATCAAGAATCCCAACCAATCTTCCCCTATTTGATGATGACAAAACAAACAAAGTCGTGTATGAACTTCCCCTTAAATAGAGAAGTTGAGATGTAATCATCTCCCTGAATGAAACAAACTTCCAAGCTTCCTTTGTATCATGTCACCACATATAATAAGCTGCAAATCAATAAACCTGTAATCTTCTTCCTTTTTTGTAATCATCTAATAGGGGTCTCCTATAGATATGCAACTTGGATCATAACAGGCATACCAACCTATACTACAAACTATTAATCCTGCCTTCCTATATCAAATACCCGCAAGAGCATAATACAATAAAATTGACTTTGAGCAGTAGAAACACAAACTAGCAGTAGTAATAAATGACTAGCAATAAGTAACGAAACACTTCCCCTCAAGTGGTGCATGTAGATGGTTAAACATTAACTCAATAAAAACTGTTTTTCCCTGAAAACCTTATGTTTAACATTTTGAATATCTCAAACTTGTAGGCTTACATAGTCTAGTGATCACTGATGAAGAAAATAGAGTTATAACGAATTTTGATAAGAAGTAGAATCTCCCTCAAATGGTGTCTCATGGTCTTGCAATATCCACGATCGACGTCGAACTACCCTATACAAGAAACAAAAATATAAGTAGACCGCAACCTCTTGACAAAAATCCTCATCTTCTATGAGACACATACTAAGTGATAACAAATGTGAGCATTGAGCACCCTAAGAAAAATCCACCACTCTTTTTCTAGATTTTGACAAGGTACTTTCACACCATTGTATGCATGAACTAGTTATCTTTAACGTCATAGCCTGGCAAATATATACTTTAAGATATGATAAGTACATGCACCTATGAAACCCAACTACAAACATCAAATAAGTGATAATCAATGTCTTCAAAATCACCATCCTTCAATAATAAAATATCCAAAAATACGAGCCATAAATCAATAAGAATATAAATTTGAATAATAGTTCTGTCGAGATCCAAATCCTCCAAAAACCAAGTATTCTCGATTTGAATGTAACCAGCAGTATTAAGCTTATCAGTTAACTCTAGCCAGTACAAACCATTTAATCCCTTAAGCCAGTATAACGAGTAACCCTAACGGTATTAAATATCCATCCTAATTAGCATCGCTTTGTGTGTGTTCCGTCAGCAAGACGTTGCTTAAACTGCTCTTAGCGAACATATTATCTGTTACTAAAACTGTTACAAAAACTGTTACAAATCTAGACACCATTCCTCCATATGATTTAGCGATCACTGTATACTGTCTTAGGTTGTTGCTAATTCATCACTGTTTTAGCAGTACTAAATTTATACCTGACAGTATCAAGTTTGGGCGAGCAATACTAATAACTCGTGAGCAGTACTAATGTTGTATACCTTTGTTTCTATCAACAGTATCGAATGGTATCACGTCCAAAACTATACCATTGCATCAAATAATCTGTGGTTAGCAAACTGATCGAAAAACCCATACACAACCAGTAGCAATAATGAAACATAAACAGCATCGGAAAAATTTTCTTCTTAATTAACAATCACAATATCAGAATTGACCATAGATGAACCAATGAAGACATACAAAAATTATAACCAGTAGGGTTTGCAAAAGCAAAACCCTAACTATACCATCAAATCCTTGTTAGCAAATCAAAACCAATCTGTTATAAATGTCCACGAACCTTCAATCAAGCCGACATCCTTCATACCTGCTTGATAATTGCTGGTATAAAACACTAAAAACTTGTTTACCATGATATCAAGAGCATACTGATCTTATACCAATTGATAATGATCGTTTAAGCTCATGATGGGTTAGATCTTTATATCTAGGATAAACAATAACAATGATTGAATATGCACAGAGGAATTATAAGAACAGGTTTTCCTTTATGCACAATTTTCTATTACCCTAACTATAATCTGGGGCTACACCAACTAACATGGTTTGTACAATTTGTCTCTCATCAGTTCGACTGGCTTTCTAACATATCTAGACTCTCGTTGGGGAGAGCTATAGTTTTCTATAGATGGATGTCTAAAACCTTGTCTATGATTCTCTTTATATAGGGAGAGGATCATGACTTACAATGGAAGTAAATCCAATAGATAATGGAAAACGATTTAAATTACATATTAACCACTTTAATATGTTTCTAATCATTATCCTGTAGAATATATTGACCAAATCTTCATATTTCTCCACCAGCTTGTATAGTTTTATAAATGACGACTTTGTCCTTGTTGTTTCATTTTTTATTCATTTTGTACTCATCCAAATCAATAAGAATCCAACAATCTTCCACTATTTGATGATGACAAACAATCTAAGTCGTGCACATACTTCCCCTTTAAATAGACGAAGTTGAGAATGTAATTCATCTCCCTGAATGTAAGCTAACTTCCAAGTTACTTTGTATCATGTCAACACATATAATATGCTGCAAACCAATAAAAACCTATATCTTCTTCCCCTTTTTGTAATATCTAATAGGGGTCTTCTGTAGATATGCAAGTTGGATCTTTAACAGCTACCAACCATATAATATAACTATTTTAAATCCAGCCTTCATTACTCAAAATACCCGCCAAGAAGCATAATACAAAAAAAAGACTTTGAGCCTGTTTATGTAGAAACACAAAACTTAGCAGTGTAATAAATGACTAGCAATAAGTAACGATAACACTTCCCCTTAAGTGGTACATGTAGATGGTTAAACATTTAATCAATAAGCTTCCCCTAAAACCCATATGTTTACCATCTCTTGAATCTGCAACTCTGTAGGCTCTAATAGTGATCACTGATGAAGAAAATAGAGTATAAGAATTTGATTAAAGAAGTAGAATCTCCCATAAATTGTGTCTTATGTCTTGCACTATCACGTGACGTTCCGAACTTATACCAAGAACAAAAACTATAAGGTAGACCGAACCTCTTGCCAAAATCCTCATCTTTATATGAGACACATGACTAAAGTGATAGCAAATGTGAGGCATTGAGCACCCTAAGAAAAATCACACCTTTGCTAGATTTTGACAAGTCTTCGTCACACCATTTAAGCACGAACAAGT
The DNA here is from genome assembly GCA_026074375.1 of Tanacetum coccineum. Classification (NCBI taxonomy): domain Eukaryota; kingdom Viridiplantae; phylum Streptophyta; class Magnoliopsida; order Asterales; family Asteraceae; genus Tanacetum; species Tanacetum coccineum. Next base: position 54,664 of record BQNB010001245.1, read on the forward strand.
TATCTTTAAAGTCATAGCCTGCAAAACTATACTTTAAGATTGTGATAAGACATGCACCTTATGAAACCCAACTACAAACAACTGTGTGTGTGTAGGTGTATCAATCAATCGTTCTTCAGATCACATCTTCAATAAATTCTCCTAAAATACGAGCCATATAAAATCAATATGAATAAACCTATTGGTAAAAATAGTTCTGTCTGAGATCCAAATCCATCCAAAAACAAGTATGTTACCGATATTGAATGTAACCAGCGAGATTAAACTGCTTAGCGGATAACACTAGCAGTACAACATTTAAACCCAGCATTACTAATGAGTAACCCTAACGGTATAAAAATCCATACCAATTAGCCCAACGCTTTTTCGTCAGGCAAGACGTTGCTAAACTGTTCTAAGCGACATTATTATTGTTACTAATATGTTACAAAATCTGACACTCATTCCTCCATACTGATTTTAGCGACCACTTTATCTGTCATCTCATGCGCTTCGCTGTGATAAATCATCACAGTTTCTTAGCCAGTACTAATTCTTACATGTACAGTATCAAGTTTGGCGAGCAAAAATTAATACCTCGTGTGAGCAGTACTAATGTTTGTGTACCTTTGTTTCTATCAACAGTCTCGAATGGTTCACGTCCAAAACTATACCATTGCCATCAAATAATCTGTGGTTAGCAAACTGGATCGAAAATACCCATACACAACCTTAGTAGCCAATTCAATGACACTAAAAGCATCGGAAAATATACTTCATCATTAACAATCACAATATCAGATTTGACCATAGATGAACCAATGAAGGCATACAAAATTTATAACCAGTAGGGTTTGCAAAAGCAAAACCCTAACTATACCATCAAATCCTTGTTAGCAAATCAAAACCAATCTGTTATAAATGTCCACGAACCTTCAATCAAGCCGACATCCTTCATAACCTGCTTGAAACTTGCTGTATAAACCCAAATAAAAACCTTGTAACCCTAGATATCAAGAGCAACCTGCTCTGATACCAATTGATAAGATCGTTTAAGCTCAAGATGGATTAGATCTTATATATCTAGGATGAACAATAACAATGATTGAATATGCACAGCGAAATTATAAGAACACAATCATGTTTATCACCAGTTTTTCTTATTGAACAATTTTTACTATTACCTAAACTATAATCTGGGGCTTCACCAACTAACACATGGTGTACTATTTGGGGACTCTCACAGTCGAACTTACTATCTAACTATATAGGACTTCATTAGGAGAGCTCTAGTTTTCTATGGATGGATATGTAAAACCTATGTCTATGATCTCTCTAATAATAGGGGAGTGATCATGAATTACTAAGAAGTAAATCAATAGATAAGGAAACTATTTAAATTACATTAAACCACATTAATATGTATCTTAATCACTATCCTATAGAATATTTGCCAAACTTCATATTTTCCACCTAGCTTATATAGTTTATTATGAGGACTTTGATCCTTTGGTTTAATTTCTTTTATTCATTTTGTTCATCAATCAAGATTCCCAACAATCTTTCCCCTATTTGATGAAATGATCAAACAAACAAAGTCGTATCATAAAGCTAAAGCTTCCCTTGAAGTTGAGATGTAATCATCTCCCTGAATGAAACAAAACTTCCAAGCTTCCTTTGTATCATGTCACCACATATAATAAGCTGCAAATCAATAAACCTGTAATCTTCTTCCCCTTTTTGTCTTCATTCAATAGGGGTCTTCTGAAGATATGCAACTTGTAAACATAACAGCTACCAACCATATACCACAACTACTAATCCAGCCTTCCAATACTCAAAATACCCGCCATGAAGTATAATACGAAAAATGACTTTGAGCAGTAGAAACATAAACTAGCAGTAGTAATAAATAACTAGCAGTAGTAACGAAACACTTCCCCTTAAGTGATACATGTAGATGGTTAAACATTTAATCAATAAGCTTCTCCTGAAACCAGCTAAAAATAAAAGAGAGATGTGTGTACAAAACATAAAGAGTGATTAAGTGAGCAAAAAGAATTGAGAGATAATGTGAGCATAAAAACAGAAAGAGAGTTTGTGAGAATCAAATTTGATGATCAAAGTTATTTGTGGGATGAAATTGAAGTTAATGCTGGTAGTTCAAACTTACTGCTGTTAGTCTCAGGTTAATACTGGTAATACAACTTAATGCTGCTAAGCATAAAGTTTCTACTGCTGGTATACAATTAATGCTGTTAGGCTTAAATTAGTGCTGCCAGTATTTGTTTATGCTGCAAGGTTTAAGTTAATGCTGCTAGGCATCAATTACTGCTGCTAGTTCAAGTTCCTGCTGCTGAGGGTGATTCTATAAATACTTCGATTAAGGGTTTCACTTATTTCTTTATTCGATTTCATTCATTCAAACACTCTCTAAACATAAGCCCTAATTCAATTTCATCTTTGATCATCAAAATCATTATAATGTCGAGCCCTAAGTTTGCTGAAACGCACAATGTGGTCGCGTTTTTGGAGAAACCTACAGAAAGTGATGGGTTTGCGGAGATCATTGATTTTCTAAAAGCAAGTTCTGTTAGTTATGCATTAACAGTCAATCCAATCATCTACACCTCATGTATACAACAGTTTTGGGCTACCGCACAGGTCAAGATGGTTAATGGAGTGCGTCAGTTACAAGCCCTAATTGACAAAAAGAAGGTAATCATCACGGAGGCAAAGTAATTAGGATGTTTTCAACTTAGATGATGCAGAAGGTACTAATTGTCTACCAAACACTACAATTTTTGAAGAACTTGCCAAAATGGGATATGAAAAACCTTCTCAAAAGCTTACTTTTTGTAAAGCTTCTTTTCTGCATTGGAAGTTTATGTTACTACCATTACACAAAAGCCTTAGTGCCAAGTCCACAGCCTCGAATGGAATTCAGTTGCACAATGGCTTACTTAATCATTTGCTTAGCAAAACAATAGAATAATTTATCCTATCTTAAGTTACATTTTTGATGCTATGGTTAAACACTTAGATGAAGGGGTTCAAAACCTGTTGTATCCTCGCTTTCTACAAGTTTTTATTAACCAACAGCTTGAAGACATGTCTCATCACAAAAAGACTTTTGTTAATCCCTTCCACATAAAGAAAATATTTGCATATGAAGAGAGTAAGGTAAGAAGTTCTCTTGGAAAGTTAACCTTTGTTTGATAGATGTGGTTCAAGCTATGAAGAAATCGGAGTGAGAATTCCAATTCTCTAATGATTCCACTCAGGTACCTATTATTGATCAACCATCTACATCTTCTCAACCTAAGAAGAAACAAAAGTCTAGGAGAAAACAGAGGAAGGAGGCAGAGACTGCTCATGCTGAGACAGAGGAAGAGGAACATTTTAATACACCTTCCAATGATCCACTACCTAGTGGAGAGGATAGTATGAAACTTAATGAATTGATGGCTTTATGTACCCAATTGCAACAACAGGTTCTTGACTTAGAGAAGGCTAAATCTGATCAGGCTATTGAAATTGCTAGTCTCAAGAAGAGGGTTGATAAGCTTGAAAAGAGGAGACAGTTGAGGACCACAGGGCTTACAAGATTCAAGAAATTTGGTACAGCCAGAAGAGTTAAATCCTCTAATGCTGGTTTGGGTGCTCTGAGGATGCATCAGACATGGAAGAGTATTGAGGTATATTATGCAGATGCTGAGGTCACTATTGTAAATGAACTAGCAGAATGAAGACCTAATGTTTAATATGGAGTGTTTGGATGATGATGAAGTGTTTGTTGGATGTTGCTTCTAGTGAGAAGAATGAGTAGAGTACAAAGCTTGATGATAGTACTGCTGGTGAAGCAGTTACTACTGCTAGTGTTGAAGATAGTGATGCTCTTATAATTCAAGTTTCTACTGCTGATATAGGAGAAGTTACTGCTGCTAAGATTAATGAACTAACTTTGACTCAAACACTTATTTGAATATCAAAGAGCTAGCCTAAAGTTGTTACTACTGCTGCTTTGATTTCAATTAAGTGTTTGAGCCAAAGGTAGTTCATCAATCTTAGCCCAGCTAGAACTTACTCCTATATCTGCATGTAGAAACTTGAATTATAGGAGAAACACTATCTTCAAACACTAGCAAAAAGTAGTAACTGCTTCCACCTAGCAAGTGAGTACTTTCATCAAAGCTTTTGTACTCTGCTCATTCTTCTCACTAGAAGCAACATCCACAAACACTTCATCATCATCCAACACTCCAGTATTAAACATTAGGTCTTCATTCTGCTGTTCATTTACTAGAGTGACTCAGGCATCTGAATTAATATCCTCTATACTCTCCATTGTTTGGGATGCATACCTACCTGAGCACCCAAACCAGCATTAGAGGATTTAACTCTTCTGGCTGTACCAAGTTTCTTGAATCTTGTAAGCCCTGTGGTCCTCAACTGTCTCCTTTTTTCAAGCTTATCAACCCTCTTCTTGAGACTAGCAATTTCAATAGCTTGATCAGATTTAGCCTTCTCTAAGTCAAGAACCTGTTGTTGCAATTGGGTACATAAAGCCATCAATTCATTAAGTTGCATACTATCCTCACCACTGGGTAGTGGATCATTGGAAGGTGTATTAAAATGTTCCTCTTCCTCTGTCTCATCATGAGCAGTCTCTGCCTCCTTCCTCTGTTTTCTCCTAGACTTTTGTTTCTTCTTAGGTTGAGAAGATGTAGATGGTTGATCCATAATGGGTATCTGAGTGGAATCAGTTAGAGGAATTGAATTCTCACCCATTTCTTCAGTAGCTTGAACCAGCATTCTATCAAACAAACGGTGTAACTTTCCCAGAGATAATCCTTACCTTCTCTTTCATATTAGCAAATTATATTCTTTATGTGAAGGGATTACAAAAGTCTTTTTTGATGAGACATTCTTCAAGTGTTGGTTAATTAAAAAACTTGTAGAAAGGAGGATTACAACAGTTTTGAACCTTCATCTAAGTGTTTAACCATAGCATCAAAAATGTACTTAGATAGGTTAAATTTTCTATTGGTTGCTAAGCATATGATCAAGGATGCCATTGTGCTTACTGAATTCATTCTAGGCTGTGGTATTGGCACTAAGGCTTTGTGTAATGGTATGTATCATTAAACTTACCATTGCGGGAGAAAAGAAAGCTTTACAAAAAAGTAAGCTTTTGAGAAGGTTTTTCATACCCCATTTTGGCCAGTTCTTCAAAAATTGTAGTGTTTGGCAGACAATCAGTACCTTCTGCATCATCTAAGTGAAGATCATTCCTTACTACTTTCTCCGTATGATTACCTTCCTTTTTTGTCAATTAGGTGCTTGTATCTGAACGCACTCTATTTACCATCTTGGACCTGTGCAGGGTTAGCCCAAAACTATTGTATACATGAGGTGTAGATGATTGGATTGACTGTTAATGCATAACTAACAGAACTTGCTTTCAGAAAATCAATGATCTCCGCAAACCCATCACTTTCTGTAGGTTTCTCCAAAAACACGACCACATTGTGCGTTTTAGCAAACTTAGGGCTCGACATTATAATGATTTTGATGATCAAAGATGAAATTGAATTAGACCTTATGTTTAGAGAGGGTTTGAATGAATGAAATCGAATAAAGAAATAAGTGAACCTTCTTAATGAAGTTATTTATAGAGTCTACCCTCAGCAGCAGGGAACTTGATCTAGAGCAGAGTAATTGATGGCCTAGCTACATTAATTTAAACCTTGCAGCACAAACAATACTGGCAGCACTAATTTTAAGTCCTAACAGCCATTAATTGTTACCAGCAATAGAAACTTTATGCTAAGCAGCCATTAAGTGGTATTACCAAGTATTAACCTCGAGCACTAAAATCACTAGTTTGAACTACCAGCATTAACTTCAATTTCATCCCACAAATAACTTTGATCATCAAATTTGATTCTCACAAACTCTCTTTCTGTTTTTATGCTCACATTATCTCTCAATTCTTTTTGCTCACTTAATCACTCTTTCTGTTTTTGTACACACATCTCTCTTTCTATTTTTAAGCTCACTTAATCTCTTAAAAAAGAATATTGGAATGATGAGGATGAAATTGCCAAAATCTTTAAGATAGAAACATATATTTTTGACTATGAGTCACCTCTTTGTATGGCATTCAACGAGTTTAATTATCTTCTTAAGGTTGATCCGGAGTTATTTACTTATGATATTGAAAGAACGAAGAATTACGATGATTATATGAACGAATTCAATGATGAGTTTGAAGAGCCTTGGGATGAAGATGGTGTACCTTACGAAATTAGGGATCATATTTACGAACCTTTCCGTTTCAAAAATGGGAGAACTAAATGGCCTACTTGCAGTTCAAATGAAGATGGTTTCTGCAATGGTGTAGAATTACAGGGAATGGTTCGAATAGGTTATATGACATATTTTCAAGATCATGAATGGTATAATGATTTGAGGGATAAATCTTTAAAAGATGAAGCGCTTAAACAAAAAGCCATTTATGAGGATTCATGAGGAGATGTGAAACAAAGCGTGATAAATTTTTGCAGATGGTTTAAGAAGACTTTCGGAAACATCTATAAACTTGATTACGGATTATTGGAGAAGCTTCAAGATTATTAGTGGAAAGTGAATGAACACAAATGCTCTCCATTTGCTAACTGGAGAAATTACATAAGTGGACCATATGTAAATTACTACAGTAATTTTCTTGACGTGATGGAACATGAAGAAGAAGAAAGATGTGAAGTATTTGATGATCATGAGTGGCAGGTTTAGAATATAAGAAGATTCGAGATGATCAAGTATTCATTCAGAGATGATGAAAAGTACATTGCTATAAAGGAAGATGAATATGATGATTTGACGAGTACAAGTAAAGATGCATGCCGCACATACCAAGAAATCTTTCGCATGATGGACGAAGGATGGATGGTGACACGAACAGAATGAAAGAAAGTTGGAAGGAAAAAGTCTAACTTAAAGACTAGCTGAAAGAAAAGTGCTTCCTGGGAGACAACTCGGATTGTTATTTTTTTTATCGAGTCTGTCTTCCCAGACATCAATATGGTGTATCTGCTCCATACCATACGGCGTATTAAATGTCTGGACGTTATCAGTCCTTTATTTTTATGTACATTAAACATTATTGTCAGTTCAGTCAATACGACGTATTCATGAATATGATACGGCGTATTCAACAGACTGACTCGTATTTAGATATTTTTTACAAGTTTCTCAATACAGCATATTCCAGTTTATGGATACGGCGTATTGGTCTCCTGTACAGTTTATTTAGCTTATTTAATTAACCGTAGATACCCAAGATAGGATTTTGCATGTTTTTTTCCTATATTTTGCACAAGACCTCACTGAAAAGAAATCGACAATGTTGGTAAAGTATCGATCATCTGGAATCCTATGTGTGATTGTAGTCATGCTGGAATACAGACGCATTTACAAAAAAACATATTTTCTTATAAACTCAACTTGGAGAATCAACCGAGCAAAATATTAGGAGAGTTTCTTATTTTAATTCTTTTAATTCTTCTTAATGTTTTATCTATACAACGAGGACGTTGTATAATTCAAGTGGGGGATGGGAATTAGAATGTATGTTTGTCCTATTTTTCACATAAAATGCTTAAATTATGCTCAATTTAATCTTTTTTCAAGCATACTTTTGTTAAAAAAAAAAAAAAAAAAGAAAAAAAAAAAAAAAAAAAAAAGAAATTACTTGTTACATAACCTGCACATAATAACCCTTATTAGATATTGTGAGGATTTAACCTTATCCGTTTCCAAATGTTTACCCAAATTCCACAAAATATAAGTGTGCCGGTGATGTTGTAGACTTTAAAACTTGGCTTGGTATATCTATTCGAGACCACAATAATGAGTACTATGGATTTAGATGGAGGTAAACTGTATTAAAGTGGTAAATTTCTAAATTACACCCAAAAGTCTTATAAGTTGTTTTATTTAACTAAACTACACTGGTTTAGTTAAACCCCGTATAACGCGCTTTTTTTACTCTTATCTTAAGAGTAAGATACCCCTAGAAAAACGTATAGAGCCAATCCTTTAGGAATAACACCAACTGTTTGTTTCTTTACACCTTTAAACCTTAGCCTACCCTGTTAGATTAAGTCCATTTATCAGTTGCTAGTTGCTTAAAGTGTAAAGTGTGTATTTACTGAGTCTTGTGTCAATTTTCTATCTTTGGTACGGTTAGGAAGAAATTTGCACATTGCAAATGGGAATGCATAAAGTAGTCAAAACTCATGTATTTTTACTACCATCACAATTATTGGTACGTCCAAAGAGTGAAGAATTATCGAAGGAATTATCCGACGTTATTATGATCGTGAAGATGGTGAAATTACACCAAGTTTCGTAGTTAGTATAGTGAAAAAAATGAAAAATTTAGAAAAATCACAACGAAAAAGATGAGGAAAGTTTGAAGATAATTGTTTTGCAAAAGCTTAGACCGAAGGAATTATATGAATGATCAATTATTCGTTGATACGTCTATAAATCAACGATGTAAAGTTTTGTATAAATTGGTAGATATCGCCACTTGCCTTGTAAAAGTATGTTAAGTATGGGATGATTGGGAATTTGTAAATAGTTGTGTCTTTTTCATCGTAACGTTTGAAAAGTATCTACATCTTTGCCTATTTGTTTTAGGACTAGTCTATATGTTTTCATAATTTTTATATAACCACAATTTACTTTCCCTTTCCAATTCATTACCATGGGGTTTTACGCGAATGAGGATGTTATTCGAACCCTGCATGTCTATTCTGTCGTTACGGCCATGTATGCATGATTCAGCTGCCTTGTTGGTTTATTACTATTGGTGAAAGTTAGAAGATCCCTACCCTATATCATTCTTCATCCTAACCCTTGGTTAAACTCGAATGAGGATGTGATCGAACACACATGTCTATTCCCATCAATACGGCCATTATGTATGCAACATATGCCTGTTGGTGTGTACTATTTAGTGAAAGATTATAAAATGATCAACCCTAAGCCTTATAATAAAAACGTTCTTTTTTACCTTTATAAACTTGTTACTCCTTAGCTCTAGTGGTGGAGATGTATATCTTGCCAAGGCCAAATGATACAACTCCGTCACAACCGAGCAATTGAGCAAATTAGTTAGATGTTACCACATAGATTAGTTGAGTGATTTGAGTGTTTTCATCTTCCTATTTCATGAGGTGTTTGGTTGTGTATTTGTAATAGATCAAATAAATGCTTAAACGGAAAAATCCTTAGGGATACATTTTCATAAACTTCTAAAGGCTACTTGAGGACAAGTAGGATTCAAGTGGGGGGATATTTGATGACATCAAATAACGTTAATTTTATAGCATCATTTATCGCATGTAAATAACCCTATTAGTATAATTATTGCAAAGAATTATTACTTAATCGTTTATATTTAAGAATTACAGTAATTATAGAGTACTTGGTGAAGATTAGCAAAAAGGCACGCATTCTGGAGCTTAAATGAAGACATTTGAAGATTACTATTCTGACATCCAATAAGTCGTATCCATCAAGGAAGATACGGCGTATCTGTGCCTATAATTCACAAAAGACCACGAAGGAAACAAGATCAATACGCCATATCCAGGGAAGACCAATACGCCGTATTCAAGCTATGGAAATAAAATATTCTGGAAGATATCAAACGTGGTCACTACTCTAAGAAACACCCGATACGCCGTATTGACCTCAGTCAATACTCCGTATCGACCATATTCCAGGCCTTATAAATAGAAAACTTAAAAACTAGTTTTTAGGGTGCTAAATCATATTTTCGATACCTAAATCATAAAAGTCAATTTTTAGAGGAGAAAAAGAGCAGAAGAGGTCCTGCAACGTAATTAATTCCATAGGAAACAACTTGTAATCTCATATACTCTTGTAATCGTTTAGTTTTTGGTATCATTCGTTAACTCGGTTAGTTTACCTTGGCTAAATTATTACTTTTGTATTCATTATGACGTGTGAAGGCTAATACCTTCTGGTATTAGCCAATATTATGAAGATCTAAATGTTTGGTTTGTTTATATCGATTGCTTAATTTATCGTTGATTGCTTGTTTATGTTTATCAGTTTATACTTGTTTACGTGCTTTTGTATGCGACCTATCGTTCAACTGGATCTAGTAATATGAACCAAGTAATCTAGATGCCTGGATGGCTCTCCATATAGTGATTTATACATCTAGACCAATATGAACACGAAATAATAACCTATCTTTGCCCTTAGATTGTGAGCTTAGTGACCAGGCAAAGGTGACCCGGATCAGACCAAGTACGTCTCAATAAATTTGGTAAAGACTTGGTTAGTGGTCTACTAATGTAAGAATTGCCGTTAAGCAGTAAGTGGGTAAAGTCTCTATGAGCTAGGGTTTAACAAGATCACCATTGCTTTAATCCCTAAGATAGATTATAATCAGCAAATAAGGATGCTTTATGCAGATACATTTAATTATGACATAATTTTTCGTATCTAGGTCTTAGGAAGAAGTACCACCTAAGTCTTAAGAATGATATGCCGCCTCGAGATAAGTAATCATTGCACTAAATAAATAAATCAACGTTCTTATTGGATTAATAATGGTTAATACAGTTTCTTATATTTGGCTAGACCACTCTTTTATCTTTTGTTAATTTGCTTGCGTGAGTTTTAATGTCTTAAGTTGATTTTAGTCACCATAAAACCCGTGCCAGTCTCTGGTATTGTTATTTTTATACATATCTTTTACCTAATTTAATGACCCTAAATGACCAAAAACATAATGAAAAATGCAAATATATGTCGTTTTTGTGGAGCTAATTATTGTGTTCTTAACCGTTACGCTTTATTTTTGGAATTAATAAGTATCGAAATAAAAGTCTTAAAGAGCCTTCGGGTATATGACTTAAGTAAAATATTGAGATACAAAAGTAGGATTTGCGGGAGGAAAAGTAAGTACACAATTAGTATTTATGAGTAGTGTTAGTGTCATGACTTGTAATTGACAATGATCTTGTTTTTAAGCTTAGTATGGAAAAGTGAAAGTTGAGGACGATGAATTTATTTTGCTTGTTCTATTATCCTAAGTATTAAAAAAAATGAAAAATATAATGTTATGATGTGATGGAAAGTTATAAAAAAAAGTAAAAAAAATAATATTGAAAATGGAAAAACGGGACGTTTCTTAACTATAGATTCCTTAATTCCTTTAGATGAGCACTTTACTACTTTTTAAGGTGATTAGTTTAGGGGGATGGGAATTTTTAGTTTTAAACGTGTATTTATTACATTGCGTGAGGACACGACAATACTTTAGTATGGGGGAATTTGGTATTCGCTATTTTATACATGTATTTTACCTAATAAAACGACCTCAAATAACCAAAAACATAATGAAAAATGGAAATATATGCTTGTTTTTGTGTTTGTGTATGTGCAGGTACGGATATCAAGAAAAGGACAAAATAAAGATGAACCCGGACAAAATCGAGCACGAAAATGGAATGAGTGCGAGAAAACGAGTCCAACGGTGCCCTTGGATTTTATTGGGCCAACCCGTAACCCATCTTAACGGGCCGGACCAGCCCACTATGATTTTGGCCCAAGTATATGAGCCCGGCCCAATAATTGTGTTAAATTCTGAATTTGCAATTCACAAATGAATTGATAAGAGAACAGGATGACATGAGCTCATGACATCATCACATGTGCTTCATAAATAAATGTTTTAAATGGCACGTGATCATCCACTAACAAATGGAAAGCAAGTAAGAAAAGGGCACGTGGCGGGGCTTTGTCTGTTACTATAAGAATTCAACTTGCAAATTTGAATTTACTTCAAGTAAGGAAAAATAATGATCCAACGAATATTAATGCTGCGTAAGATTGAAGCTGAAATAAAGGCCACGTGTCGCAAGCTTGACGGCTGGATTTGCTGCTACCTTTCGACGATCCGAGGTTACTCAAATAATGGGCAATGTCGAAGCTTATGTTTGAAATTAAGTTGATGTTTGTTCGCTTAGTGGATTTGCTTATTACGTGTTCTTTACTTTTGCTACTCGACTTATTAGTCTAGATAAGCTTATCTTGTAAGCATTATTTCTATAGCTCATTTTTTTTCCAGTTTCGTGTAAGCTTCTAAATAGCTATTTGAATTCATTTGAGCTCACATAGTTTGATCGATCTATCGTGAAATTATTGGCGTATTCGTTTTGTAGGTAAAGTAGTTAAAACGTTCTAAGTACCTTTAGATTGCTATTTTTTGATTTTGTGTGCTCATTAGTTTTAAAATGTTCACTAGTCTCGCCTATTCAATTTAATATTCATCCTAGTTTAAGAAACCTCTTTAAGATTCGAGAATAAATGATGTTTTCTAGTAGCTTATTAAACTTCCGAGCTTATTTAGTTTTTTTTAGGTTGCTTAATTGATTTAGTTTAGAGTGTTAATTTGATATCTTAAAGTGTTTGAAATAGTTTGGCTAGCTTGATCGGTTTTTATCATGTTTAATCTCAATCTTAGAGCTTAATCGATTAAGTATCTCTTGAGACATATGTTTGTTTTTGCTTATTCAGTTTGGCTATTTGATTCTCCGCTTACTGAAATATTTTTGTCTTGTTTTTTTTAAAGATTAGTTGTATCCAAACTAGTTAAATTTGCTAGGTTGCATTTGGATTTGATAGAATAGTTTTGGACTACAAATTTAATCTTGGGCCGCGTTTGGTGGTTTTAAAAAAAAAGAAGTGAATCTGGCTTATGAACTGAGCATGCGAGTATTGCACAAATTGAATATTATAACATGTTAACAGTTGATGATTTATTTTGTGTTTGTTTTGGTACCGGTCTACTCATGAGGCGCGGAGCTTAAGGGTTTAGTAAGCTAGATAGAATTTAAATATTTTCTTTAGCTTATTAAACCGGGTGGTATTCGTTTAATTGCGGGTCTCCAATTCGGTTCCATTTTCTACCATTTTTCAATTAATTAGTGTAGTTTTATTTTATTGTTTTATTTTATGTTTGCCTATTTAATTTATGCCATGCTTAGAGTAGCTTTATTTTAAAATGTTTAGTTTTTATTTCATTATGAGTAGTGAGTAGATTTAGTAGTGCTTGTTAAGTGATTAGAGATTTGGAATTTAGGTGCAGGTTTAAAAAGATTTAAAAAAGATTTAGTCATAAGTATTGTCTTTTCGATTTACATTCCGTCATTTATTTTTAATTATTTCATTTTACTTGTCATTTTAATTCGTTAAACCTAAGCCTGCACTTAATGAACATTTCACGTCATTTAGCAAAAGTTTTAAATCCTAGAATTAATATTAGTTTAATTTTTAGTATAAAAATAATTTAAAACCAAAAGTTTAGTTTCCCTTTTATATGCTTTCCTTTTTAGTAGATTTAGAAAACAAAATCAAAAACTTTTATGCTATTCAAGCTAGAATTACAACTCGAACGTAGATTTCCATTCACCTCTCGTCGAGGAAACGACCCGGAATGTTTTTGAGATATCGCTTTGGTTAAAAGTGAATTTCTTGAACCCGACGGTAATACTTAACTATACTACTATAGTTGGCCTATCCTTATTATTACGTATCTATATATTATATTATATATTTTATACGTGTTAGTTCGGACAGATCAAGGTGATTTTGGTAAAACTAGGGTTTTACAAACCCTAATTATGAAAATAGAAAATAAGGTATTGTTTACTGCTGTTAGTAGGATCAGCGTGTTCTATTGATATTAATGGCTACTATGTTGAGTCGCTTATAGCAGAAAAGAGACAACAGGTTCTATGATTTGTTTGTATTATCAAAAGCAGTAATAAAGACGAATGATGAACAGCAGAAGGTGCCGACAAAGAAACTCTAAGTTCTAAAAACCAGCAGGTCTATTGGTGAGTTTGGATCTGATGTTCGTGAATGCTCAGACAATGTTTGCTGTTCGTGTTATTTAATAGCAGCAGTATAGAGAATTGAAGAATGCAGTTATACGTCAAAGGTTTTCTGTTGTTAGGTTTTGACATACAGTCACTATAACAACGTTCAAGAAACCTAGTTTCTGGTCTTGATGAAGCTGGCACATTCATGGCTGAGTGGTTATGGTTTTGATTGATAATCAACATTAGTACTGCTCGTTTACTGCCAGAAGAAAAGACTTAATGCTGATCGTGCTCATTAATACTGCTTGTGAGTTTTTAGTACTGCTCTCACAAATTAAGACTGCCAGCTATGTGTTTAATACTGCTACATGGATATTTATACTGCCAACGAGGAACTTAGTACTGCTTGGTTTTCACGTTAATTCTGCCAAGTGGTGCTCATGATTATTATTGCTGACACGATGATCCTATGATAACCTAATGATGTTGCGTGTATGATTTGGTACTGCTATTTGAAAGCAGTTTGTGGTTTTAACTGGTTGGAAGGTATTAAGGCTTCATCGTGCAAACGTGTTTGGCTGAGGTGTATATTATTATCGTTGTTTATTTAAGGGGAAGCAGTTACACATGTTTCGATTTGAAGTTTAAGAGTTTATACTGCTGGCTTTTGTGATTTGTACTGTTTGAGTGAAAACAAAAGTTAATACTGCCTGTTTTGTTTAGTACTGCTGGTTAGTGACAGATTAGCGACAGAACAGTGACAGGTTGGCGACGGTTCAGCAACAGTTAAATGTGTCACTAACCGAATGGGAGGAAGGAGAACCAATTTAGTGACAGATTGGCGACGGGTTAGTAACAAAATAAAGTGTCGCTAACTGGAGTGAGTTAGTACTGTTGCATTTGAACTTTAATACTGCCAGAGTCGTTCGCAAAGCAGTTTGTACTGCTAGGCTTGTCCGATATCAGACAGTACTTGGTTTTTGGATGGATTTTTATCCTAATTTAGGTTTAGAAATTTGTTTGCAATTTTAGGGTTTAATTTTAGTCTATTTGCTTAATGATGTGTTTTATTTGTTTTTACTGTCCCGTAATTTATTTAATTGTTTAAAATGCCTTTAATTTTCAATTTTAATTGTTGCTTTTTATTCAGTAGTCATAGATATTCAAAAATTATCTTATTTTCTTATTAAATCATATCCAAGTTAACGAGGTTTTAATTTCACTAGCGTTGGGGGAAAACGAACGGGTGATCTTATTTATCCGGTTAAATATACGTATTATATTCTTTTATTATATATATTTTTGAGATTAGTGAATTTTCCTTTGTGAATTTTCTTGATTGCTTTTAAGGTGATATTAGTATATCTATTTTATGTGTATCTAAACTGCAATTAAAAAAGACACAGTTTTCTCAATCCAGGCGTTCCTGGTAGCGGTCCCTTATTTATTTGGGGGCCGCTCCTAAACATTAAGTGGGAGCCGATCTATTATGGGTCCATCCATCTGGACAGAGCCTTTTTCTGTGCTTTACAAAATTTTATTTCTTTAGTTCTCTAGATGATGCTTCACATGAATTAAACCTTAAAACTAATTATCACTGGAGGGTTTAGATTATTTATCATTTCATTTAAGAATTTTTGTGTACTTTTTCAAATTTGTTTATTCTTAGTAGATTCATCTTTGAGGTTTTTCATTCTCACAATGTTAAGTACTTGACACTTTGAACAATTGAGATCAACTCCTTATTTTTCGTGTGTTTGAACAATTTTATCTTTTAATTCTCTAAGTTCATTTTCTAGACTATTTCTAGTTGCCTTTTAAACTTTTTGTTTTTCTAGTGATTATCTTTTAGAATATTTTTGAATAAATTATCAATTCGTTGTCTATATGTAAAGCATCTATTTGATGAGTTTTCAATCACTAAAGCAGATAATTTGGATCGTACTCACTTGATGCGTAAGACTACATGACACGTTTCATCATTTGTCCTTGTCCATCTTCTTCTTCCACACGATTTCGATCCATAGAAACCTCCAAACAATTGCTCGTTGGTTCTTGTCTCATACGGTGGACTTCTAGACACTTATCAATTAGTTGATAGGATTCCGCATCTAAAGAATAATAAAAAACAACTTCCTTTCACTTTTGCCGTTTTTGTCGTCTCGGCTTCTTTGAAAGGTCTTTTTGTCGTTCCGAGGTTGTCTTACGAATCTACCTCTTCTCTTAAAGAACTTCTTGAAGTCTCTTACCGCCATGGCGTACTCTTCGTCTTCACTACCGGAAGTCAAACACTCTTCATCACTAGATTCTTTCTTAGCCTTTAAAGCAAGAGATTTCCTTTTAACTTTTGCTTTGACTATTTCAGAATCTTTCTTGATGATCATCTCATGGACTTTGAGGTTTCCAATGAGCTCATCAAGAGATAGTGATGTTAAGTCTTTCGACTCTTCAATCGCCGTGACCTTTGCTCTCCATTTAGGATGTAGAGCTCTAAGAAACTTCCTTACGTAGTTCTTACTAGTATAAAACCTTCCTATCAAGGCTTTAAGACTAGTAATAATAGTATTAAATCTAGCAAAAGCACTATCTATAGATTCGTCTTCGGAAATGACGAATTGTTCATATTGTTGAACCAAAAGGTAGATTCTTTTTTTCTTAAAAATATTATTTTGACTTGGCTATTACCTTGATGGGTGATTAACAAAGTTTTCCAAATTTCTTTTGCCGTATTACACTTGAAAATTCTTCATATTCTTTTCTTGGCAAAGCATTATAAATAACCATTTTTGCTTCATTATTTTTAGCAAGTCTCTTTTTGAGATCATTGTTTGTTTTTCAAAAGGGATAACCTCATCTAATTTAGTTTCTGGATTTTGTACAATAGGTTGAAAATCACCATTGGTAATAATATGCCAAAGATCTAGATCTTTTGATTTAACATATATCTTGAATCTATTTTTCCAATAAATAAAACTATCGCGTTCAAAGAGTGGTGGTCTTTGCATAGATTGCACTTCTAGATATTTGTCAGAATCCATAGATCGATCCAAGCTTTAAAATACAATATATTTTAAAAATCTTGAGTGACCTTGCTCTGATACATGTGGAAACTAGAGAGGGGGCTTTTGAATTGTTTAATCGTTTGTTTTATGTTTCTAAAGTTACTTTCAAAAAATCTATAGATCCGAGTTATATGTTCAATCAAATCACAATATGAACAAGCAATAACTATCTAAACTAAAACACGATAATCAACAATAATAATGTAAAACGATAAGGAAAGATTAAACCAAGCCCGGCCCGTTAGAAAGCCCAAGTGCCAAGCTTAAGGCAAAAGGGTATAAATATCCCTTCACCACACTTGGTGAAGGGTGTTGGTTACATTTTCACTTCACTTGTAACTTCCCATTTTCTCTCTAATCTAATCTTCCTTTCTTGTTTCTCTCTCTACTTTCTCTCTCTAAGATTTATTCTTATTTTCTAGCATCTTGGTAAGGATTTTAGTTGTGTAATGGATTAACTAGTGGGATAACATGTGGTACCAGAGCTAAAGGGGTGTTTAGTGATTAAATTTCGTAGGTTTATTGGTTTTTTTTTCTTTGGTTCGAAATAAAGAAAAAAGCAAGAAAAAAAATCAACTTTGATCTTTGTTTCGTGGTTAAATGTGTTAAAGACTTGTACTTTTGGGCTTAGATCACTTCCTTGCATCATTACTAAGTGGTTTTAACATCATTTCGTAGCTTACAAGAAAGTTTGAAGATTTTTTCTTGGCTGCGTTTTGACTATCTGAAGAAGTGTTCGTCGTTGCGTTTTGACTAGATTCATTGCGTTTTGACTAAAGTCATTGCGTTTTGATCGGAGTCATTGCGTTTTGATTCTTAAGTCGTTGCGTTTTGTATGTTGCGTTTTGTCTCCACAGGTTGCGTTTTGAAGACCATCACTGCGTTTTGACTAAGAGAAACTCTGCCCAATTAATTTATTGATTGCGTTTTGACCAAGACTCGTTGCGTTTTGACCAACATTCGTTGCGTTTTGACCAAGACTCGTTGCGTTTTGACCAAGACTCGTTGCGTTTTGACCAACATTCGTTGCGTTTTGACCAAGACTCGTTGCGTTTTGACCTAAAACTGTCATAACTTTTGATCTGTAAGTCCGTTTCAGGCCCGTGACCTCTCAAATCGAAGAGAAAAATGAGACGGATGACGCTGTAACCACCCTTTAGCTGGTTACGGGTTTTTCTAAGGCCAAAACCCTCGTTTACTATGAGTTATTGACATTTTTCATTTTTTTGGAATTTGTGTTGGACTTTAATTCGGACTAAAAGGACAATTACTCAACACAACAAACACAACCAATCAAACCAACAATCAACTTAATCATACTCGAAATGTCAATTAATTATTCATTCACGGTTTCTTCTTGATTTTGTAAAATCCCGCGAAAGATACGATTCTTTTCTCGGTTTTAATCAAAGATTTGTAAAATCCCGTGAACGTTAATTCATTTAAAACCACAATCAATCACTTCATAACACTTAAGATCCGATATCCATTTACAACAACATCATTCATAATGTCAAATTCAAATACCAATTTGCAAACTCAATCATCAAATGCTCTTCATAATGCTATCATGGAAGCGGGTAGCAAAGATCGTCCACCAATGTTGGCACCGGGTAATTACGTTCAGTGGAAATCCAGAATCAAGAGATACATTGACACCAAACCTAACAGTGAACTCATCCACTATTGTCTCCAAAATCCACCATACACGTATCAATGGGCTGAGAAAACAGTTCCAGTTGCTGAAGGTAGTTCTGAAACAACTACAGAGAGGTATATGGAGAACTATAAGAATGTTTCACAAGACATACGAGATCAACTGAATGCTGAAGCTGAAGCCGTTCAGATCATTCTCACAGGGATAGATAACGATATCTACTCCACAGTTGATGCTTGTCCGAATGCATGTGAAATGTGGAAAGCCATTGAAAGGTTGAAACAAGGTGAATCAATCAATGTTCAAGATCTTGAAACCAATTTATATTGGGAGTTTGGAAAATTCACATCACGGGATGGTGAATCACTTGAATCGTATTACTCACGGTTTTACAAGATGATGAATGAGCTTGTCCGAAATCAGTGTCATGTTACTAATCATCAAGTGAATGTCCAGTTCTTACTTCAACTACAACCAGAATGGCAAAGGTTTGTGACACTTGTTAAGCAGAGTCAAGAGCTGAAGACTGTCTCCTATCACAAGCTTTATGACATTCTGAAGCAACACCAGAATGAAGTCAATGAGATAAGAGCTGAAAGACTAGCACGTACTGCTAATCCACTTGCACTTGTTGCTCAACAACAACCAGTTTACCATCATCAAAACCATCCTACTCAAAACACTCAATATTCCTCCACCAGATCGCAACAGTCTACCAGAAACAGAGGAAAAGCAATTGTTACCTCTTCTGCTCCTACTTATGATCCAGAACCTGCTACGGTTACTGAAGATGAGGAAATGTCAAAGGAAAAGGAGATTGACAAACTCATGGCTTTAATTTCTCTCTCGTTCAAGAAAATCTACAAACCTACCAACAACAACCTTCGAACTTCATCAAACACCAGTCGAGCTAATCAAGATAATTCTCCAAGAATCAACAGAGGAACTGGGTATGATAATCAGAGGGCAGTAGAAGCCTTAACTCTAAACCCACACAAAGCTTTAAGAAATCATAGTGCTAAACGCACTAGGAAGAGAAGTAGCTTGTGTAGGTTCCAAATTTCACACAAAGATAGAACTAGAGAGAGAAAGTAGAAGGGAGAAACACATAGAAAACACACTAAATGTGTATGTAAAATGATTCAACCAACACCCTCTCCATGTGTGGAGAGGGCTTTTATATAAAGGATAAATCGGGCATCCATGGGCTTGCCATGAGCTTTCTATGCTTTGGCTCGGTTAGATTCCTAACTATTACATAAAATTATCTAACTATTACAAAGGCTCGTGAGATCAATAATAATCGTCACTTCACTAAAAACTGAATTCCTAACCATCTCCCCTTAAGGGACGATCATTGAGATCTTATAAATGATCAACACTTTCTGTATTTCTAATAATCTCCCCCTAAGGGGTGATCATAGAGATCTCTCCTTGTGATCTTGATCATTAATCGTTGAAGCTTCTTGTCTTGATCTTGAGTCTTTTTTGTGTAATAGTTGATCTTTTGTCTTGCATCTTTATGTAGTGATATTTGACTTTAGGCTTTAGCTTGATTCTTTAACTTGACTTGAATATGATCTTAAACTTCTTGAGATCATCAACCAAGCATAATCTCTTTTCATCATCTTGTGATCTTTTGCCTTCTTATGATCTTGTAACTTGTGGACCAACATGCTCATACTGTTCTTGATGTTGAAAGCGTGTGTAACCATCTTTCTTGATATTCTTTAACTTTAACACTTTGTCGCTTTATGAAGGATGTACGGTATCGACGTAATACTTCGTCGCTTCAAGAAAGACGTACGGTATAAGAGTAGCAAAAGTCTTGAAATATGTACTTGAGCTTTCATGATGTCCTTATATATGTTGGTCGAGTATGAGCATGTGGTATTGGCTTCGACTTGTCATCGGGAAATTTCAACCACCGTCAGGAAATCTGCATAAATGGGTTAGTGATAAACAGCATATATGGACGAAAGTGGCTTTGTTACTTCGTCGAATATGGTTGTAACAACCACGGTTCCCAATTATTCAGTATAAATACTGCTAGTGATCAGGTAGAATTCCAAAGAATCTCCTTGACAGGGTTTCGCAGCTGCACTAGCCGTTCTTATTACCAGAGCGTCTCAAAGCAGACAACATGGTAAGAGTGAACCGGTAAGTTACTATCTTCTCGATTAAGCCGTCAATTCATGTTCAACTTTCCTATGTCCAGATACCCTTGTGAGGCTTCCCATGGACATAAGATTGAAAATTGATTTAGAAAAATCAGTCGTTGTGTCAATATGCAAACGGTTTTTATGACACACCAACAGTTTTATCTTTTTAAAAATTCATCCATCAATTCATAAGCTGGACCGAATCGATATCCAGTATCACAAGTTCTATCCGTATAGGATCTTACAAGTCACCTACCAAGAGCTTGTTTGATATTTGCTCAAGCAGGATTTCCATCTTCACTGTGAATACTTATGTATCACTTGGATGTTCTGGCAAAATCACAAGGATAATGCGTAGGACTCTTAATATATATTTCTTGTTTTTCACATTGTGTGAATTAACAAGCATAATTTGAACAAGTGTCCTAATGAGATTTATGGATGATCTCTTTTGGCTCTAGACTCAATAGTGCACTTTGGTTTTAGTGATCGAAGGCTAGAGCAGACTGCCACCTTTTCAATACCAACTAACTCAGAGTGAGAAAGTTGATAGAAATGCGTGTAATCTCATATCAACTAACTCGGAGTGACAAAGTTGATACAAATGCGTGTAATCCCCATGAGAAATGAAACAAAAATCTTTTGAGAGATTCTGAGTGGTTAGGAAGGGCTGTGCATTGCATTACTGGGTCCATGATGTTAGTCTTCAATGTCAGCAATCATCTTTGTGATTCTAGACAGCAATTGTATGGACCCAGCTTCTGCACAGCAGACAATGAATCTATGGGTCCCATGCCTTGTTAGACGACCCGTGCCTTCATCCAAACAGGTGCCTCCAGCGCTTATCGATACTACATAACTAGTACCTTGTTGGGTTTGTTCTAGTACTAGCTCCATCTCAGTCGGCACTTTTCTTTTAATCTTACTTTACTCCTTTTTTTCATACCTAAGGACTTCTATACTATCTAGTGGAATATCCCTGGGTAGATCCCTCCGGTTCTGGTTGGATCATAGGAATGGATACCTAAACTTAACCACCTTATTACTCCAATACAGTAATATAACTGGTCGGTCTTTGGTACTTCCACATTTCAGCTATCACTTAACCATTTGCTCCCCCTTTATATGTGCATCGATTAATAGAAAGAGTTTAGCACATATATAGGAAAGCGTACACTTGAGATCATAAAAATCACATTATTAGCCATACATTTTAATCATATTTTCTCCCCTTATCAAAAATTTGAAATCTCTTGATATTTTGGATATCAATTGATTCAAATATTCATGGTTTTAGGGAAAAGATGTCCAATTATTAACAAGTCGATTATTGGAACATATTAATGCTCCCCCTCAAATTATAAGGGAATTATATGGTGTTTGAGTAAGATAATTTGAAAAAAATTGAATTTACTAAGAAATTCTTGAAAATTCATACTCAAACATTATATAAGCCTACTTTTAAGTCTACACTACATATATACATATTCACAAGTTTATAAAATATACAAAATGACCTTATGATGATAAACACAATATGAAGAAGTCATATTGTTCGTTGAAGTAGCCGGAGGTCAGTTTCGTAGTCCCTTCCATCAACAAACTTTTTGAGACTCCTCATCGACCTTCTTTCTTTCAACTGCTTGTCAATCGCCTTGATCATGATAATAGCTCTCTTCTTTTCCAATGTACTCCATCTTGTCTTTGGCAGGTACTCCATTCGGATATTCTTTGTAACATCATCTAGCGAAGTTCGAAGCCCAGTTAATGTCCTATCACTAAACTTGTAGAGTTCATCTGATCGCATCAACCTGTTTCTCCTTTTGTTGTCAACATATATGAATCCTTGAGGGTCTTGATATGAAGTATATGGGTCTCTTTTTCTGATGCTAGATATGGTATTTTGTAGCTTGGTGACGTTGATCTTTTTCTAGTAACTTTCAACTCCGAGTTGAAGATCTTCGACTCGCTTCTGAATAACCAAGCTTCTGGTGAACATCCTTAATGCTATTGTGAAGTCGGAAACGTCATCGCCCGAGAGATTTGTGAGCCGATTCTGAATAACAAGGAGAAGCATGTCCTCGATGTCATTGATACGAAGACGTGGAAAGTCACCTTCCTTGAATCTGTAAAGGTTTTTATCGGCTCGTCTCGCTACAATCTCTTTCAGATACCCATACCTATGTTTTCTCATTACCTCGACTTGAGTTACCGCAAGAATACATTGTGTAGAATATACATCATGTCTTGATTGCAGGCCCTGTGCATACCCATAGAAGGTCTTACGCTGTTCTCTCCAATGTGAGATTCCCCATAATGCATGTTTATCATAGGCAACTTTAACAGGAACCCATATATTTGGAACCATGTCTTCAATGGCTGGAAGATCATATTGAGCAGCCTTTGTCTTCGTTAAAGAAGTCGTGTAGGTCATAGTCGAAATTCTTCCTTGCAAATACTTGAGATCGTTTTTGAAGAAATAATCAACCGGTACCATTTTACGATTCCCATTCATGACTAAAGGTAGGGGTTTGGTAAGAACAAACGGGTAGTCACCTCCTTTTGGATTTTCCTAATCAAGTTTTTTTGAAAGAGTCTTGTAACATTCTTCAAAATTATATTCCAACTCAGCATAATTGGAATATATGCCTTTGAGAAGTCTGAATGCTGGTCCTAACAGTGTTTCTTGAGTAATATTGTTGATTTTTAGGCCGTTCATGATGAATGCAGAGAAGTCTATTGGAGTGCTCATCAATTCATCAAAGGTATTTGAGGGTTTTTCAGCAGATGATGCAAGAGTCATTAACTAGCTTTGATTTTGTCCTTGTTGTGGAGTCTTGTCAACATTCCAATCAGGATCAGTAGGTTCTTGAGGTTGTGTAGGTTTGGTGAACCAATCATGTTTAGATGCAACCTTCTCCTTGGGTTCTTCATCATCCTTACCCAGGTTCTCCTCTTGATCTTTTGGCATGTCCAAATCAGCAATCTCAAACTCTGGTTCCTCTTATTGAACAGACTTTCCAAAAGATTTTGATTGAGACTTGGTGCCTTTGGATGAGCCAAACTGTGATTCTTTAGCTTTAGGACCTTTAGTTGGTTTTGCATCCTTGCTAGTCTTCCTCTTCTTTAACCCTCGGTCTGATCCAGCGGAATGGTCTTCATCTTTATCTTTATCTTTTCTGCTTCTCTTCAACGAATATACCTTTTCATAAGTGGAGAAGAGAGTCTTGTCGATATCATATGATTTTCTCAAACCTTCATAGCATTCTCTGTGTTCAGGAGCTGCCAGATATGATTTACTTTTAACTATCTTGTCGATAAGAATCTTCTTCAACTCAAATTCAGTAAGTGTTGCAGCAGCCTCATATGAAGATTATAGTTGAGAAGACTCCTTGGCTAGAATAGCATCTTCAAGTGACTCTTTAACCATATTTTGGATCATCGAGGAAGGGGGGCAAAGTTGGACACTTCCTCTGGCAAAATTTGTGGCAGTTGATTCTTGACTTGCTTTGTGATCCTTGCAGTAAGTGATGCTGAAAGGAAGTTCATAAATTCATCTCTTGTTGCTCCCATCCTTGAATCTAGATGATCATCAACTAGAGTTGTCACTTGAGTGTGCAGAGGATCCTTTTTGAGCTCAACAACTTTTTTTCTGATGGTGTGACTCTGTTGAATTAAAAGACTGATGTAAAATTAAGAAGTGTAGATGGAGGATTTATTACTTCAATTGTTGTTGGTGGTGTGGATGTTGATTGTTGTGGTGGAGGAGTGAAGTATGATAATGATTGTGGGATGACGGTGGAGAATACTGGTGAAGAATCAGAGATAACCGAGACAGATACTATAAGGAGTGTAGGTGTCTGCAGGCTTGGTACTTCATGATGGACGTAAACATCAATTGGAGAAATAATTTCTACATCCGTATGGGGAATATCCAAAAAGTTTAAGAATTTAGCTACCAAGTTAGATGAGTGAGAAGAGCTGGTAACTGGGACTTCAGTCTTTTGTGGAATAGTAGAAAGTGTCACTTGAGCATCTTCTATGACTTGTACGATCTTTGGATTTTCATTCCCTTGTTGAACGTTAGTCATTGCAGCATTGATATCCTCATCTTGAACAAACTCTTTATCAGTATCAACTGGTTCATTCAGCCTTATATCCACATCATCGTATAACTGACTATTAGTGTAATCCATCTCTTCATCTTCATCACCTTCTGCTTTATCAGTATTCTTTGTTTCATCTTCATCATTAGAATTGTTGGACGGGGTTTTAACAAGTTCGTCCTTCACTTCTTCTTCATCTTCATCTTCTTCTTGATCAGACTCTGAGCTTGATTCATTCTTATTAGTTTCATGCTCGGAATCCGATTCATTTCATTGTCTGATTGGGTTTTGTTATCATCACTGTCATTCTTTTGATCATTGTCTTTACCACTTAAGTCTTGTTCATTGTTGCTATCGTCTTCATCATTTCCCTAAGATTCAGTTTCACTTTCAGATGATTCTTCTTCAGTCACATCAGGAACCCCTGGTTTAACACCAGTTCCTTCACTTGTAACCGAAGGTATGATCTTTATAGCACCAGAACCACTTGGATGAGTCTTGTGAAAGTACCTCATACTCTTCCTTCGAACTTCTTCATATTGAGCTTCTTCAGTTAATGCCACATCAGATAGCAGCTCAATTCCTTTACTCGAGTAACATCCACCTTTTCTTTCTTCTTAGACAGTGGCATCTTAGGAGTTTCTCGAATAACAACACCTCTTGCTAGAGCCTTAGTAGACTTCTTTGCATGTCTCTTTACTCTCTTTGACTTTCCCGTAGGCTCTTCAGTTGAAACTGGGACAATGGTGAGCTTAGGAGAGGTTGGTTTCTTGAACTTTCGTGCCTTTTTAGGAGGTGTAGCTTCTGTAGCAAAACCAAGATAAGTCTTGTAAGCTTTGGTTTCCTTCTTCTCAGGACTAATAAAAGATTCAGGAAGTATAGCACCATAGATTTGAGTTTCTTCTTTTACAGAGATAAATCTTAAAGTGTTTATCAGATAGTTATCCTTGGAGGTGTGCATCCCGATCTTGTTTCTCTAGCAAAGTGTCTTGTCTTGAGTAAGGAAGTAGTGAATGATAACTTTGGTGAATCGAGGGTAGTATATCTTCTCTTGCCTTTTGTAGGCTTTGTTGTCAATCTGGTAAATGAAGTCTTCCTAAAGTAGTTCAACATAGTCCACATTCTTCTGATGGTACATACCCCAAAGGATTTGTGCTCTGGAGAGACGAAGCTTGTCAAGACCAGTTGTCTTTCCATATAAACTTCTGTTAAAGAGAGCAGCAAAAGTTCTTTAGGGTTGATGCATTTGATCAACAACAACATCATTGTGTGAATGGATTTCCCTAGTGCGACCAAGATCTCTTAAGAAAGACACAATTTCTTCATCAGTAGGAAGTGCATCAAAGTCTTGACCTTGTACTCTAGGGCAGATCTTGAAGATGTCTTTGAAGACTTCCAGATTGAGTTTAAATCTCTTCCTTTTGTCTATTTTGAATATGTAGAAAGTGTCATGCTTGTAAACAGAATCCCAGAATTGATGCATGTACACTTCTGGAACATCTGTAGTGATGAGAAAGGCTGAGTAGCATGGAGTGAGAGCTAGAGCATCCAGAACAACTTAAAATGTGGGCTCTCTTAGGATCTTTCCAGGATTGAGTCTTTCGTTGCATTTACCAATGTCAAGTCTTTTCTCCTTTAGAACAAGTTCCAGATCAAGTTTGGTTTGTTGAGCAATAATAGAAGACATGATTCTGCTATGATTTGTCACATATAGTTCATATACTGGTATATATATATATATATATATCACTAAAAGACAACGCAAGACTGATTTACACAAGTAGATATGCACACAGATACTAGGCACAACATTAACACACATGAGACAAGAAGAAACACATAATCAAACAACACACTAACTATAGGCAATTTATGGAAATCAAGGCAAACACTAAAGATTTATAAGGAAAAACTAGACCTAAATTAATCACTAAGTGATAAGTTAAGGTTTAATTATACTTAGATTTGGTTATAAGATTAGATTACCAAGATAACAAGATTAGTTCTTCTAGAAAAAATCATGTATAAATCACCTAGTATATGTGTATAACTCGCCTGTGTTAATCCTATGTGTATAGTTTGCCTACACATATGTGTATAGTTCGCCTGTTATTAAGCCAAGTGTATAATTCGCCTGTGTAAATATATATAACTCGCCTATGTTATCATTTGTATATAATTATCCTATGTTAACATGTATAGTTCGCCTGTGTAACACATAGTGTATAGTTTGCCTATGTATTCAGGTATAGTTCGCCTGTGTTAATTCATATGTATAGTTCGCCTATGAAAAAGCGTATAGTTTGCCTATTCAAATTATGCACCAACATTTTTCACCTTATCCAGCAACACTATCCATATTAACTTGATCTCTTAGCATCTAGGAACCATTCTAACATCTTTAACTTATGAATTAACCACTTAAATCTTAACTTATAACTTGTTTGACCCATAAGAACATGAAAACCCAAGATATTCAAGATATAACATATAAGCATGTTTAAGAACACTTAAATGCATACAAACAATCATTATTGCAATTCTAAACCCAAACCCATGAACTTTTACAAGTTTTTACCCATTTTTCAACTAGTTCGACATCAAGAATTACTCACAACATGTGAATGTGTTATCCCCATTAGAAACTGTTATAGGTACAACATCTAGCCCCCTATAGGACTAAAACCCCTCAATCAATTTAACATTTCATCCATTTTTTAAGGAGATAAAAGTTAGGTCGAGTTTAGGGTTTTTCGAGCAAAATTCCAAGGTTTGGTCTGATTATTTGGATGTTTTAACATTAACACAAGTGTACCTTAAGATTAAGATGAAGGTAGAACAAATTCTTGAATGCTTGAAAATCAACAATGGAGGTTTAAGGTTGTAATAAGTTTGTGTGTGTGTAGCAGACGAGAAGGGGGTGTTTTTGTTTTAAAACTATTGGTTTTTGGCAAAAAAGCCCCCTAAGGTTTACTAGATCTTCTATTTTCCTAATTGCTTAAACCTAAGGCATAAGATAGTTTCTTAAATGGAAAAACTAATCCCTAAGGTTTAATAATCAAGAAAAAATCTTACAATTTGCAATAATACCCTTAAAGAATTAAACACATAACAAATAAAGCTCGATTGAGTTAAAATTCATTAACTCCCCTTTAATTGTTCACCCTTTATTTTTTTTAAATCTTTTTCTGATTATCACATGATTAATTATGAAGAAGGTATTTGACATTTTCTCCTCCTCAAATAATGACTCGTTTTCTATTTAAAGAGTTGTAGTCATTGTTTGAGTGGTCAAATGTCTTTTGAAAATGATTTTTCTGATGAATTCTTGAAGATGATTATATTATTTTTGAACATCAACACCCTAAAAAATAAGATCTCTCTTATTTTGATGCATACGCGCACTGACACGTACACTTATGGAATATAGGAAGTACGGGTTGTGATGCAAAGTAATCACAAGCCTTTGCATGGTTATAAAGTAGACCATGCCCGAGAATAAATTCCCGTTGAGAGGTCAAGTTTTCTTTTTGAAATACTTGCCTTTAAGATGATGACCGAGTTGCTATCTGAAATAATAGCAAGCCATTTTTGGCATGTTTCGAAAGCTTTTGAACTTCTGCTCGAACTTCATTTATAGCCTCGTATCATTATTGAATGACATTTCTAAAGCCGTAAATGTTATCAATTTTCAGAAGACATGCCAGAGATACATATTTTTATATTTTTCTAATTTTTTAATTTTTAATTTTCTTTTTTGAAAAATTTATATAAAAGAAAAATATTTTTGTGTTTTTATGTTTTCTTATGTACATATGATACATGATATGAGTTACCACCATTACTCATTTGTTTCCTCTGCCAGACGTTTTAACGTTTCCGGAGACATGCTTCTCATACTGAGCTTTTCGATCAAGAAGTTGAATCTTTCTCTTTGCAAGGGTTTGGTAAAGATGTCAGCCAGTTGGTATTCCGTCCGGACAAAGTATAGATCCACGATTCCATTTTCCACTTGCTCCTTTATAAAATGGTAGCAAACATCGATGTGCTTGGGTCATGAGTGTTGAACATTGTTGCAGCATAAAGCAATCGCACTTTTGTTGTCGCAGTACAGAGGAATCTTATTGAATTGAAAACCATAATGTGTAAGTTGCGAACGCATCCATAGGATTTGAGCACAACACCCAGATAAGGCAATATATTCCGCCTCTGTACTCGAGATTGCAGTGCACTTTTGCTTCTTTGAAGACCAGCTAACAAGTTTATCACCTAAGATTTGAGCACTTCTAGATGTACTGCGTCTAGTGTCCTAACACCCCGCGTGATCTGCATCTGCATATGCTGTCATAAACATACCGATATCCTTCGAGTACCAGAGACCCATGTTAATGGTTCCCTTTAGGTATCAAAAGATCCGCTTAACTGCATTTAAGTGTTTTTCGGTAGGCTATGCCTGATACCGAGCACATAAGAAGACTACATAAATAAGGTCTGGCCTACTGGATGTAAGATACATAAGGGATCCAATCATGCCACGGTAAAGTGTAGCATCAACTGGCTTCCCCTGTAGATCTTCATCCAGATTACTCTTTTCTACCATAGGTGTGTCGACAGAATCACTAGTTAGCATACCATATTTTTTAACAATTTCAGAAGCATATTTAGATTGGTTTATAAAGATGTCTCTGGGTCTTTGAGAAATTTGTAATCCTAAAAAGAATGATATTTGCCCCATCATTGACATCTTGAACTTAGTGGTCATCTGATTAGCAAACTCATTACACATGGCAGTATTAGTGGATGCAAATATTATATCGTCAACATAAATTTGTACTAGTAATAAGTCATTCCCAACTTGCCGTGTGAAGAGTGTTGGATCAACTACACCTTTGGAGAAATGTTGTGAGATTATGAAGCTTGATAGCATGTCGTACCATGCACGTGGTGCTTGTTTGAGACCGTAGAGGGCCCTTTTCAGCTTGTAAACATGCGATGGGTTGTCCTGATTAACAAATCTTTCTGGTTAAGAAATGTAGACCTCTTCTTTGAGCTCGCCATTTAAGAAAGCCGTTTTTATGTCCATTTGGTATATTGTCATATTCTTATGAGCGGCATTTGCTACAAAGATACTGATGGTCTCTATTCTAGAAACCGGTGCAAATGATTCCTCGAAATCGATTCCCTCTTCTTGCCTGAATCCTTGAGCAACTAGTCTAGCCTTATTCTTTAGTACCCCGCCAAATTCATCAGTCTTGACCTTATAAATCCAATTTAGTTTGATCAATAACACTTTATCTGGACACGGCACCAATTCCCAAACTTTTAGTCTTTGAAATTCATGATTTTCTTCTTGCATTGCATCGATCTATGACGGTTCGGTCATTGCTTATTTGAAGTTCTTTGGTTCTACCAAAGTTAGGAAGGCATCAAAGAAACACCACATAGCACCAGTTTGGAGTTGCTTTATCATAGAAACAAAACGAGAAGGATCGCCGATCACGTTTGCTATAGGATGATCCTTAGTCTATTTACCAAGGTGTCCAAATGGAGTGTAGGTTTGTCTCACATTCGATGATGATCCTTGAGGAGTTGATTCTTCATGAGAAGATTCATTAAGTGGATCATCACAAAAGATTGGTGTTTTTGGTGATTCTTCAAAACCTTGAGAAATGTTTGGAGATTGTTCTTGTTCTTGTGTTGATGGATTACTTGATGATGGAGTATCCTGGTCAATAGAAGTTGACACAGGAGATTCGGATAAAACCATAGCTCTCGGATCAGCAACTTCTTGAACTGGAGAAACAACAATTGATGGAGGAGTGAAGTATTAATCAAACATTTGTTGAAACAAGCGATCCCAATTATCTCTTGGTGGTGGAATACAAGGTTGTTGAGAAACAGGGTTTGGAACGAGTCCTGAACTGGATGTTGCAGGAGTCATAAAATGAAGCCCGGGTCCTGAACTGAATTGTTCAGAAGCCATTGTTGTTAGCTCATCGAATGTTACATGAATTGTTTCTATAATTTTTTGGGTTCTTTTGTTGTAGATTCTGAATTCTTTCTTTGCGGGCGCGTAACCAACGAAAATACCAATGTCAGCTTTTGCATCTAATTTACCCAGGTCGTCATTGTCATTGGTAGGATAACATAGTGCACCAAAGACATGGAAGAATGATAAATTTGATTTCTTATCTTGCATAAGATCATATGGAGTTTTGTTGTATCAACGACGGATTATTAAATGGTTTTAGGTGTAACAGGCTGTATTGATTGCTTTGGCCCATAAAAATAATGGAGCTTTAGAAAATATTAACATTGTACGAGCAACTTCTACAAGAGTTTGGTTTTGCCTTTCGATAATGTCGTTCTGCTGAGGAGTGCGAGCAACAGATGTTTGATGTGAGATGCCAACATTTTCATAAAATTCACGAAGTGTCTGATTCAGTAATTCGGTTCCATTATCTGTTTGAACATTACGGACGGTGGCATTCAAACGAACTTGAATATTTTTTATGCATTTGATGATGGCCTTAGGAGCTTCATCTTTTGACCTTAAAAATCTAACCTAAGTAAATTTTGAGTAACCGTCGACAATCACTAAGATATACCTTTTCCCATTAATACTTGCCACACACATTGGGCCACACAAATCCATATGCAAAAGATATAGTTTCTCTATGTTAGTGTCTTCTGCTTTAGGCTACTAGCTCCATATAAATTTTTTTATTTTGCACCATCTTTATAATTTTTTAGCACATGGGTGTCTTTTTTAGTTGCACCCTTTTTTCTTCATTTTCTTAATGATAAATATGCAAATGCTACAAGAGTTTATATCTTTAGTTATTTCCTCTGCAACATCCGATATTATACGCACATCCCCCTACTTGAGATGAACAACGTCGAAAGTGGTGATACAAGGGGTCTTTATAGATCATAACTGATTGGTATTCGACGAATGCATACAATTCTCATTCCCATTCCCCCGAACCATGGACTTAAATAGCCAGAAATTTCAACACACAGAAAATAAAGACTATAGGGTAGGCTAAGGTGAAATGGTGTAACGAAACATATAGGGTTTAAACAGGATGGGTTTGATAAGGTGATCTAGGGTTATCTTGCACTAGTAGTGAGCGCAACTAGGGTTTTACATGGGGAGGTCGACAAGTCAGTGTGACAAGCCGATAAACACACACATATAGGCTTTTTGGGTGATTTCCAAAAATGTTTCCTTTTTGGACAGTCTATTCCAATTAACCAATTAGGTCTTAACAAGATGTACATGCCAAGTTCTAAAGTCTGTCAATACTACCCGGCGATCTCATGTATTTGGTGTATTTTAAGTAAAAGAGATGAAAACATAATATAGGCTCCTCTCACCAAATTAATTACAGGATAATAATGTTCTCGACAAAGATTTAGTCTAGTTTAGTAAGAAAAACATGTCAAAATTTTAAAATTGGCACCATTTTTCAAAGAAAACTAGGAAATCGAAAGCAAATATAGGTCAAGTGGTAATTATACTCCCACCCCCCCCACTTGGTTTGTACAATGTCCCTATTGTACAAATAAGGAAATAAAAATAATGAAATAAGAGTAGAATTATAGCAAAAGACTCCCCTGAGTGTTGCTCTCTTCTCCGAGTGATAATTGCAAGAGTTGACTTCTTGCAAAGTGTCTATAGAACAACCTCGTTTCCCCTGAAATCACTAAACAACAACAAGCATTAACCATTCATAGAATAAATATAACAGTTACAATCTAACTCACTTTCGTAGAAATCACGGTTGCATTTAGCATATGCAATAAGCCTTTGAAACCACTTGGTGCCCCAAGTGGACGAGTGAAGTCTCATGAGGGTTTATAGGGAACACACCCACAAAGTTCATTTACTTATACATGGTTTTTGAAAAGGTTTCAAACTTATTTTTAGTTTTCAGAAAAGGTTTGCGGCGTAACCATGGTATTGGTTACGCCATAAACATGTGGATTTAAAAAATATTATATTTGAACTAAGAAGGTTTACGGTGTAACAAGTGTAGGACTTTACGCCGTAATAATATCTGTTACGGCGTAACCTAGGTGGTTACGCCAAGACAGAACCTTACTACCACATGAATACGAGTCAAGGGGACTTCGAATTCCACTTTCTTATAGAGAAGACCTGCAAAATAAATTTAGAAACCAATGAAAACTAACTAATATTCGAAATCCTAAATATATTTTATTAATTAAAGACGGGTTGTCTCCCGACAAGCACTTTTGTTTATTACCGAGCCTTTAAGTTAGACTCATCCTAATTCTACGTTTTCCTAGTGGTTCCTCCTTCTTTGTCTATCTCCTTTTTGGTTTTTTCAATAAATCTAGATTTGTTAACTCTTCCTAAAGCTAGGACGTCGTTCATTTATTTAGTTATGCTTATGAAACTTTTCCCATTTTTGAATGTGTAACGATAGACTTCAAAAGTTTCATTTTTAACTAACAGAGGTGTTTAGTCTATCTCCTCTATTCCATTTTCCCTAAATTCCTATTCCTCAAATCCTTCATTATACCACTGTTTGGTTGAATCATGAAATTTTTCACATTTTTCCCATACTTCTTCCAAAGCATATCTCTTCCTCCCTGCTTTATCTTAGTCATTTACTCTAAATCTCAATTTCTTTGTCAAACTCATCTTTGTATACATCAAAATTCCTAGAGTATGGGTCGTCCTTTGTCCTTCCAATATTGACCCCAAAGTTAAAGTCTTCATTTACCCATTCCTTAAACATCAATGCTCCTCATAGAATCATTGATATTTGTGTGCCCTAACTTAATCTTCATCCATTCTTCAAATGAATTTTTCCTAATATGTGATTCCTTAGGTTGTGTTTTGGAGACGTCATGGAAGTAGGTGTTTATGCGCAAGGTGTTATTTGGTGGGCTATAACTTTTATGGTTAAGGTCGAATGGGTCGGTATACTTTGTGATTCTTTGTGATTTAACTTTAAAGTCATAATTCTGTGCTACCCATTCGTAGTATCGCCGTTGACGAGTTACATCGGCAATATTTTGTTACCATACCTTTATACTTTAAGGAATCATCCAAATTTTAATCCCATATCCCCCTGACAATTCTGTTCTCGTATGATCTCGAAAACAATTCCATTGTTTATCATACCCACAACAAAAGCTTAAATCGGGATTGCAAGTAGGCCATATCCCGCAATCTTCTTCACAAACCTTAAGGCTTATATGAACAGGTTGGCAAACATGCCATCTTGATACATTTTTTAAGAGAGATGGCTTCCTACTTCATTCTCTTGCCTACCGCAAACTAACTAAAAAGCAAACAGTGTTCTAGCTCCCCCACTGTAGTGAAAGGTTCTTTGTTCTAATGTAAGGGAATCATCTTCTTCCATTTTATGAGGGTGAAAGATTCGCTCTCCTAAATAGAAATGAATTCTTGCATGTAAATTTTGTAAGAGGAACCTAGAGTGACCTATTTCTCCGATCGGTCCGATGGCATAAAACTTTACTGTACTTATTTTCAGTTTTCCTTGCTCCTAAGCCTAAACAGGAAATTTCATTCCCCTTTCGGAATAACATCTATTTGGAGCATGTGATCATAGGCCAATAAATGGTCTATTTTATTAGATCCTGTCCTAAAAGTATGTTGTTTGTCAGGGATTACCAGTTATCATCTTCAAGCGTTATTACAATGAACGATTAAAAACACTACAAAATTAGAATGGAGCAAGAACGTTATCAATTTTTATCAGGATATCTCTACGATTCCAAATGGGCCCTTTGTCATATTACCCACTCAATAACCATGCTGGTTTGCTAAGGTTATCCAACATCAAAATGTTCCAAACAATGATTTAGGCATCATAGTAATTCCAGCTCGTCTTTTTACTACATAAAGCCATACATATATCTTAAGATTACCAATAGTGCAAGGAAGAGTAAAACTTCCTGGGTTTTCATTAGATGGTTGCTGATATGGTAAGGTTTCTGAACTATCCCCTTCTTCTTCCGCTACAAAGGAAACCCCTTAAATTTCGCTAGTCCTGCTAGAAGGTGTTCTGATTTGAGCTTTTTTGTAAATTGACTTGCGCTCTTCAACCACCATTTGAGGATGTCAATTAGAGCGTCATCTTCTTCCTTATTATCCTGCCCAGTCATTCGTTTACTTAACTCTTCATTCAACCATTCATCTACATCTTCGTCAGAACTTACTTCTTTAGTTTCATAATAAGATGAGGGGTAACAGAAGTGAGAGTCATTGGGTCTTTTCCGAAAGGGGGTCCAGCGTGGGAAGGGTTCGAAACAAGTGGGAATTGAGGGAAAATAATAATTGGTTTTTAGTTTGTTGGGTTAATGCATGTTTTCTAAGCTCTTAGTTCCTCCCAGGGTGGTTAATCCTGAACTCCTAGTATATCTCCAAGGATCCCTTCTCATTTCTGCCTCATAGTCCATATATTCTGCTATAGTCATATCATCGATATTCTTAGTTATCATCCTACTGGATTCAGTCCTAATCATTTCCCTGTGTTTTTTTCATGTGTTTACCATAGATATTGTTCAATGGTGAGACTTTCAATGTCTACTTCGTTCATCATGTTTCTAGAGAAATCAATGAAAACATTAGAAACCAAATTACAACTAAAATTAGCTCCTCGGCAGCGGCGCCAAAAACATGATGTGTATTTTGTTTAGAATATATTTTTACCAAGTTTTAAATTTATAAAACTCGATTACCGATACACGCACTAACGGGCAGAGAACCCGGTCGTATATAGTGCAGTCGCTTGGTAAATCTGAAGGTCGACCAAGAGTAAGGGTTAATAGTTTCTAATTTGATTGAGTCATGATGAAAATGGTTTATATATGATTTTTAATAAATTACGAAAAAGTAAATGCAATAAAGTAAATAGATAAAAGATATCAGAGAGAAAGGCGTGCTAACCTAACCATTTCATTACCAATGCTATGATTACATTTTCCTATGCAATGTTTAATTATAAGTTCTATATGGTTCTAAATCGACCGAGCCCCCAATGTTCATTAAGGTTGTCCTATGCATCCCACATTCCCCCTATGATCACATAGCAGGGCATCCAAACTTGCAGTGATTAAAACCCTAACGACACTACTTCCTTAAGAACAATCTATAATCTAAACTGATTATTAACCCCTTCTGAAAGAGTTCCCATGCTTTATAAGTATTTAATGTGACAAAGGCGGTAATATGTTTAATTCCTACACTAGGGATAGATGTCAAGCTACCCTAGTACCCTACTAATCCCAGGTTCACATGGTAAGTCTAATATCAGATTAATAATATCTAAGCCACTTTATATCTACAAAACAGGGGAGCAATGAAAGGCTATAAGATATCTAACATGAATCAGAAGTGAATAGGATATCAAGAATCAATTACAACAGTAACGACAGGTTCGGGGGGACGTAGCACTGAGGAGGCTTAGCCGCTCATAGTAACATCAATGTAAGAATTAATGAATAAAGACATGGATTGAATCATCATAATCTTATAAGAATGAAAAAATGATTAAATACCATTGAGATGCTAGGGCTTCTCCTTGACCTTCTATAAATTCCTTTGAATCTTAGGGTTTTGGTTAACCCCTTAGAACTGTGTGTGAAGTGTTGATGGTGAGTGATGCTGAATGAGCCAGATGAGGGCTCTATTTATAGGCTTCGAAAGGTTTACGGCGTAATCCTTATGGATGTTACGCCGTAAACTTGCTACATAAGCATCCAATCTTCTAGGCATAAAAGTATGTTACGACGTAACCTTGTTGCCTATGTTTACGGTTCCCTGTAACTGCTGAGTCAAATACTCTCACGTTAAATTTGAATGGTGCGAGCGTAATGTTGTATTCAGCATGACCCGTTAAGGGTGTGATGACTCATTTCTTTGTTATAAGATGTTACGACGTAATCCCTCGGGGGTGTTACGCCGTAAAGTGCCTTGGACTCTTCACTTTAATGCATTTCTTGTCCAAATCCCTTGTCTTTTGCTAAAATGCTCACTTGGTCCCTAATAACTAATAATAATCAATTAAGTAATGTTTGCATACATTAATAGCATATTTGTAAGCGTTTTTATAGGGAATTTGATATTAAAATGTATCAATTATTTGATGTTATCAAAAATATTATATCATCAACATAAATTTGAACCAATAATAAGTCGTTCCCTGCTTTCCGTGTGAAGAGCGTCAGATCAACTACACCTTTAAAGAAATGTTGTGAAATGAAAAAACTTGACAACATGTCGTACCATGCACGTGGTGCTTGTTTGAGACCGTAAAAAGCATTTTTAAGCTTGTACACATGTGATGGGTTGTCCTAATCAACAAATCCTTCTGGTTAAGAAAAGTAGACATGTAACAACCCGAGTTTTAGCCTGACGATTACCTCGAGCCGTTATTTATTATCTACGAATGAGTTGGAATAATCGTTTCTCATTTTGGACGATTTGATAAAAATTATTATTTTTGGCTATTTCGCAAGCCGTGTTTCCAATTTCTATTCGTTTGAGCATTTGAGAAAATTTGAAAATTTCATATTTTTGCTTCGAGAGCGAGATTATATTTATTTTTAGTGTTTTATGGCTTTCCCCGAGTTTTAGTAAAAACCATGTGCAAAAGTCGTAAGTTACGTGGTTTAATATTTTATTAAAAGTTTAAAAATAAAATAAAGTCGACGAAAGAAAAATAATTACTAAATTATAAAACCACGAGCCATTTTGGTCGGTTATAAACCCGAAACTAACACCCTTGTGATTAGTTTGTAAGACTTTGGAGGATGGAGGACTAGAAGTGTCAAAGACCTAATGTATTTTTCTATATAAGTAAGTAAACATACACTTCATTTTTTTCTTTACAAAAATTGTCATCATCACCATCTCTTTGTCTCTCCCCCACCGACGAGCCAAACACCACTACCACGAGCCACATGCAATACAATCCATATAGAAAATATTAATCCCCTCATCGATATGAACAAATCCCCACAAGAAAAATCTACATGCAATGAGTATTTCTCTAGTTTTGGATTGGTTCGAGTTCGTGTCGAAATGGGTTGAAAACATTGTTTAAAATTATTAAATAAGTATTCTTGCAAGTGGGTTTCGACTAAAAAGGTTCGGTTTGGTTGTTTGTGGTCACGTCCGAACTCGGTCAAAAGAGGGGAAGCCAAAACCGACTTTTGTGTTGCATTGTAAGTATTTAATTATTTATATTATGTTTACTTTCGTTATCTGATCGAGTTTTGATAATTGCATGTGATGAAATCCGAGAATCTTATGTTAGACTAGATTAGAAATGATGTTGGATGAAAAATATAGGCTAGATGATGTTGATTTGATGTTGTCGGAAGCCAAAAAATAGCCGTTTAATGGGTTTTGAAAGGTATAAATTCGAGCAGAAAGTTTGGCTCGTATTTCGAGGTTCGAGATTTTGTAAAATCTGCTTTTTGATTTAGAAATATGATAGGGTTCTTCCTAACGATCGTATTGATATGTGGATCGTCCCGTAACTCTTAAAAACGAAGAAGTTACGGCAAAAACAAGTTTGGAAAATTTATAATTTTCCATACAGCTATTTTGGCTTATTTAATAAGCTGACAGATTTTTAAATGGTTGTTTTAAGCAACTTCGAGTCCGTTCTGGCCTTCTGGCGAAATACGAAAGTTGTTTGAAACGTCGTTTTACTTAGCCGCAAGGCTTGTTAATTTTAAAATAGCATGATAACGGGTCAAAACTGAAAGTCAAATTTCTGCAATTTATTAAAAATGTAATAGTTGCTGGCAGATTCTTGCAGGGGTATTTTGGTCATTTTCCGTCGAGTTTCAGATCTCGACTAAAACTAAAAAGTTGTCCGGAACGTCGTTTTGCATAAAATCTCTTTAGAGTCCGAGTCGTGAAAATGTGATATAGTAGGTCGTTTCGTACGGGTCAGATTTAAGGAAAAATATCTATATATAAAAAGTCAAACGTTGACTTTTAAAAGTCAACTGGGTTAATATGAGACTTGTTGGGTTTTATAAAGATAATAAACACTATTATTATTACGATCATGATATTTTGGGTTTGACGACTTTAACGAACGAGGATGTTTCTAAAAATAGTAACTTTCTAAAAATAGAAAGTTTCCAAAAATGGAAAGTTTTTAATAATGTGATACAACTTATGTTTGAAAGAAAGATGATATCTAAAGTATACTGAGTGTTAGGATCTAGGTCGCGCAAGAGGATTTCTCATCACGTGCGTATTTTATACGATTTCTATCGTTGCGATGTACGCACCATTCAATCGTACTTTATTATATAGTAACCGAGCGACATAATTATAGGTCGCGGTCGAGTTCGTTATCAGTGACGTTTCATGATAATTATTATTGATCGTTGTCTTCGATCAAGGTGAGTTCATAGCCTCGCTTTTGAACAGTTTTAAATGTTTTATAAACCCACGGGGGGGATACATGCTTGTTTTGAAAAATGGAACACAAGTAACATTATGTGTACTTGTTGTTGTTTGTTCTGGAAAGTGGAATGCAAGTAGTTTTAAACGTACTTGTTGTTGCTTGTTTATAAATTAAACATAAGCAGTTTGATATATGCTTGATGTTGTGGTTTGTTCTAAAAATGAAACACAAGTAATTTGAAGTGATAATATGATTTCATTGTCATGAGTTTATGCCTTTGACTATGTACTTGTTAATTACCGAGGAGGTAAACGTTGAATGCATTAAATATACCTATTGGGTTTGACAACCCTGTCCGGGGTATGAATCCTGAATTGAATAGTGAGTACCCTATAACAGACATTTTGTATTGAGAAAGGGGTAGTGGCATACTACCCAGTCACTTATTTATCTTTGATGATAAATGTGTTAAGGTTCGGTACACGGGCTCATGAAACTTGGAAAGGTGGTGTGGTTTGCCTAGCTAGCAAGTCATACATGTTTTTGGTGGAACCAAACTGCGTTCTAATATTATAAATGTTTTGTGGAACCAACTATATTGTTTTAATTGTTACTTGAAAACTCTATGAATTCACTCAACCATTGTGTTGACGTTTTTAAGCATGTATCTCAGGTTTAGGTGCTTGGATGAGACGGAACGCGGATATCAAGGATTGGAACTCGGTGAAAATTTTGTATATTTGATAAAGAAAATTCTTAAGAAAACGAGTCGTGATGTGACTCACTAGAAATATATTTTCTAAAGTAGTTTGGGACCTTGTAACTCTGATCCTTTTTTTAAATAAAATCATATGTGATTTTGGTTTATAAACGTCTCTTTTGAAGTCGTTTACTGTGACTAGTGTGCATGTATTATGAAGTAGCACCCCAAAGTGATATTCCGCTGCGTTGTAAATTTGGGGGTGTTACAGAACAATGTTGCAGGTAGGCCTGCGAGATCCAACTTTGTGTTTAGTTTCATATCTTGTAATTTCTTTAATAGACATAGAAACATTAGCACATATAGTGCTTTTGTTGGTTGGATTATTGATTCTGGGGCCGGCCAGCATATCACATTCACTATAGAATTTTTATTCAATGTCATTGATGTTTCTCACCTAAATATTATTGTAGCTCACCCTAATAGGACTATAGCTAAAGTTAATTAAATTGGAAATTGCAAACTATCAGATAAAATTGTTCTTTATGATGTGCTGGTTGTTCCTAGTTATCAAGTTAGTTTGTTATATGTTCATCAGTTGGCTAAGGTTAATAAAATGTCTGTGTGTTTTAATGAGAATGACTGTGTTATTCAGGAGTCTCTTCTTAAGTCCCAGGTGGGGAATGGTAGACAGAGAAAGTGTCTTTACTTTCTTGACTCAGGTAAAAGACTTTTTAATAAGGAAATTAATGCTTGTTTAGTTTCTAAATGCCTTTGGCATAATAGGTTGGGTCATCCAGCTGATCAAGTGTTGGATGTTTTAAAGAATAAAATTGATCTAAAAGGGGTTCAGTCTTCTGAGCCTTGTGAAGTTTGTCACAGGGCAAAGC